>PVKC010025317.1:0-16543 GCA_004027635.1 Crocidura indochinensis
GTCTATACTCATTGAGGCATGCATAGCCTCTAGAAAGATTTTTGAATAAACTCCATTTTCACTCAAATGACTTTCTTCCCTTTAGCACCTTGTCATTCTTAGTGGATTGAATTCCCAAGGGTTTTGTGAGTCAAGCACACAGACACCCTGTTTAGGTGCTGTTGCCAGGAATAGCTACTGTTTCTCAGGGCAAGTTCCAACCGTTTAAGACCTGCTAACCTAGGCGCAAATGAGAGCTTATCTTCCAATGTAAATATATACAAGAGTCGAAATAATGTCTTCCCTCTACACTCAGCCATCCCGTATTAACCTATAGATAATATTCTAAATGACGAAAGTGGACAGAATTTGAGACACAGCACCTCCTGAACTCTCCTTCATTTTCTCTGCTTTAAACTAGAAAATCCTTTTTTTTTTGTGTGTGTGTGGTTTTTGGGTCACATCCGGCAGTGCTCAGGGGTTACTCCTGGCTCCATGCTCAGAAATTGCTCCTGGCAGGCACGGGGGACCATATGGGGCACCGGGATTCGAATCGATAACCTTTTGCATGAAAGGCAAACGCCTTACCTCCATGCTATCTCCCGGGCCCCTAGAAAATCCTTTCTAAAGTTGGAATTGTCCTTAACCAGGAGCCTCCAAAGTGAACTTAAAGTGTATGTGTGCCTGGAAATGGAAGGAGAATAATACCCTTTAAGAATTTCTTACAATAAACTGTTAATTAGAAAATTTTAAGTTCACTTAGGTGTTAGGGGGAAGTACATGGACAAAGGCAGGCCCAAAATAGTTGGATTTTTTTTTGGACCAAAATTATTCTTAGAATTTTATCAAATGGCTTTATATCCCTTAATTATAAGAACACTTTTTGAATATGGGGTAAATCCTGTCAGGTGCCACTTAGTTCATTGTAGTAGCAATTTCAAAAATGCACCCTGGTGACTTGAAGGATTTTATGCCGTTTTTTTTAAAACACCAAGTTTATATTCAGACACAGGAAAAATCTGGAGTTTTACATGCATATACTTTAATCAACTTCTTTCTCTGAAAGAGACTGTAATTACCAGAGTGCCATGAAACCAGGGTTTTGAAGGTGTTGTTAGTGCTACCACACCAAGCTCTCAGGAGCAATGACCTCAGTTCACCTCAAAATGATTCTGCCTTTGCTTTGTGTTTTACAAGAGTTTTCACCTCCACGATGCTATTTTACTGCCAGGCTCTTATCTCAGTGGAGAGAGTCAGTCCAGAGCCTTCACGAACATTTTAAGAGGGCAAAGGAGAGAACTCTCAGCTCAGGTCAGACTTGTCACGATTCTGAGAACTTAACAACTAGGCTCAAGACCTGAAATCGGGTATGAATATGATGAGTCAACACAAATGGGACAGGAATACAATATTTTAACAGTTCATTGAGCCTTTTAGGGGTCAGTGTCATAGCTCAAAGGGATGAAGATACATGAGGTCCTGAGTATGATACCCAGTGCTACATTTCTCTTTCCTCTCACAATGCATTTTAGTCCTTCCCACCACTTAACACCAAGTAACTGCTTGTAGCCATTTGGACATTGAGGAACCCCCTATTTAAAGAAAACCCATGAAACCCTCTTGATATAGTAATGAATAAGAAACAGTACAACTTTAAAGAGAAACTACAGAGAAGGATAATCTGCAAATTTTACAATTGTTGGTATAACTTTCTTTTTCCTTGTGAAGTCAATAGTTTTATTTATGAAATATGAAAGAGACTCAAGAAAGAGAGATACAGATACATAGAGAGAGTCTAAAAAGTAGAGAAATTATGTAGCCTGAGTCTGGATGTTGGTTATTCAAAAATGAAGTAACGAATTGGCATAAGCTAAATAGCAGAAAGGCTGTGAATTCAATCATGCCTCCCAGGTTTTCTTTCTTCTTATGATTTTATTTCTCCCAGTTATGGTAATGTTCCCTTTGTGGGAGTATGTTGAGAAATAAGACAAATATGCTTATATTGATTTCTTTAACACAAAGGAATAACATAGTTACTTCAATGTCAAATGAGCTTCAGGCTGTATAGCTTCTTCTTTTCCATCTAAGGTGGTGTAGTAGTTGGAGATGGAAACTTTCAGTCCATCAAAGATCTCATTGAAACAAATTCAGGGTTCAGCTTCAGGTACAGGAAGTCTTAAAACTGAATGCTTGACAGATATCCTGTAGAGCTTCTCATACTTCAAGGTCTATAACATCTGGCTGGTGATCAATTCCTTTTTTAAAAAGTAACTAAAAAATTAATCAATGTGCCATATATCAAGCCCTCTACATTGTAGATTTTCAAAAGAACTTTCTTAACATTAGTTTGGAAGGGAGAACATGAGTTCTATCTATGTGTGAGGCAACTGCATCCGCACAGTATCCATGCATTCAGTCCCATGGTATAGTGATGCGATGTGTTCAACTCACCTTCCATTGCCTAGTTATCTAAAATAAATTTAATGAGAGACAGAGAAAGAGTGAGTGTGTGTGTGTGTGTGTGTGTGTGAGAGAGAGAGAGAGAGAGAGAGAGAGAGAGAGAGAGAGAGAGACAGAGACAGAGACAGAGAGACAGAGAAACAGAAACAGAGAGCGCATTAGGCTTTCTAGACATATTACCAAGTTCCTGATTTTTCTACCCTTTTTGATCATGGCATCATTTCCATACAAATTATATAGCTAAAACCTTGGTGATGAAGTAATCTAAGGAAATTTTTTGGTTAAGCCTTTGTCATAGAAACAATTAAACTTTGTTGGACAACAGATATTCACTGAATTTATATTGACAACCTATACAGACTGTTAACTATCTTCTTCCTAGAAAAAAAACTTTTTTTTTCTTAATATGATGTTTTGAATATTAGACCAAAATTGAACAGGTTAGCTTCTTGCTGGAGTAGAGAATGTCCCTTAGTTTTAGAACATCAAACATCGTGTCTGATTGCTATTCTGCCAGGCATCCATTTACCACTGGAAACTGCCACAGATAATGCCCCAATATTCTTTGGGAAGCAAAATTGCTCCTAACACAGAAAACCCCAAACCAGTGGATTGAAGTACTGTTCCACAAATCCTGCTGTTAGGAATTTCAATCTCATCTGCGTTAACACATTATTAACAGTATATTGCATTTATAATTTGCAAAGTGCTTTTCACATAGAGCACTATATTTAACTCTCCCAGCAGCCCTAGAACACATTTGTTGATAGTCTTATTTTATAGATTGACTTAGGGCTGCTAAGTGACAAAGTCTTAAAGTGACAGATGACAAAATTCATGGGTGGTATTTCTGAGACTTCCACCTCAGTCCAATCTTCCGCCCTCACTTTCTCATGGTTTAGTTTTCCCAAGATCAGCAAGCATTTATTTTTTTAATTTCCTTTGGGTTAGTGCTGGAAGGAAATTAGAGGTTTTGTACTCCATCTTTTTTTTTTTTAACTAAGAAAAGAGAAACTGCTTTACAGAGGAAAAAGATGATTTGCTCAGATAACAAATATCTCAGGACATAACTCTTTAAGTTTTTTAACCAGTGTACTTTTCATTAGCTAGTGCTCAGTTATATTATATGAGTGAATGTTTTTGTTGGGGGGGGGTGAGGTGTTTGTGCGTATGTTTCATAGAGTGGATTTAGGAGAAATGAGAATTGATAGCAAATGATGGTTGATGATCTTAAAATAATTAGGGGCAAATCAGGGAAAAAGAAAGGAAGAAAGGAAAGAAGGAAGGAAAGAAGGAAGGAAAGAAGGAAGGAAGGAAGGAAGGAAGGAAGGAAGGAAGGAAGGAAGGAAGGAAGGAAGGAAGGAAGGAAGGAAAGAAGAAAGAGTAAGCTTTCCCTTATTTTACTAAAATAACTAATGTAAGTGTTGTGGGAGGAGGTAAAATAAATGAGAGAATGGTTAGAGTCTGCAAGGGTTAAAAATTGTTTATGTATGAAAGAATTGGCAGGGTTAATCCTATTTTTTTCTGAGGATGGTTAGGGTTAACCTGGGCATTTTCTTAGAAGTTATTTGGTTCCAGTCTACTTGTCTCCTTTTATAAGATGCTTTCTCACTCAGCTGCTTACTAATTTAGCTCTTTCTTCTTTGTTCTGCCAGTGACTGGAAGGTCCTTCACAGCATGGCCTTTGCTTTTTCATTTTTAAAACTGCAAAGTCTTAACTGTTGAGTGAGCATCAGCAACTCATCTGGGCACCCTTGACTAACTCAAAAGCCCTGTGAGGATGTCACAATGTTGAGATTCTGTGTGCACTAGACAACCTCCACCCTTCATCCTGGACTCCCCACAGTAGGCAAAAATCACCAACTTCCTGTGACTCATTCATATTATATTCATTGTAAGTTGATCATTGTAAGTTAATCAAGAGCAATCAGATAAATGACTCTAAGAGCCATTCAGAGAAAGACTGGAAAGAAGATGAGAAAAAATTAAACTTCTTTCAGAATTTTCTCAGAGGGCACTCAGCAGCTTGAGCCCAGAGTACTTTCGTGATGAAATTTGGGGCATTTCAGAATGTCTTGGTAGATTTCAATTAGAAGGTTCCAGTGAAATGTATGTATGTGTATGTTTCCGTGAAGGTAAAACTATCAGCACAGTTCTCTTGTGATCAAAATGGTGGTGATTCAATTGTAGAATGAGCCAATTTAGATAGGCTCTGAGACTCCTGGATTTTGTTGTCATCCATACATGTCATCTTGGTATATGATAACTAAGAAGAACCTGTTACCTTCACTTTATTTGTTTTTGCTTTTTTGCTCAGGAGTTACTCCTGGCTATGTGCTCAGAAATTGCTCCTGGCTTGGGGGACCATATGGGACGCAGGGGGATGGAACCACCTTCCGTCCTAGGCTAACACAGGCAAGGCAGAAGCCTTACTGATTGTGCCACCACTCTGGCCCCCTTTACTTTAAAGATTGTAAAAAACACAAAGAAACTGGATTGAAAAAAAATTCTCTTAAATAGAGAAAAACTAAGGAAACAAAGAAAAGTCACCTGAAGCCATTTCTTTCTAGACTTTGTACTCTTGATGCCCTGGCTTCTATCCCATTTGCTAAACTCAAGATGTGCATTTGTCCCTTTTACTTAAGGTTCACAGTCATATAAATTCCCCATACAAATGTAGTTACACTTGTTTAATTTTCATCCACTAATCTGTCAGATCTCTGATGCCTTTATATGACCTAGACTGCCTACTTGGGAACCCTAGTCATGTATCCTGGACTGGTTGCTCATGTGCCTGCCCTCAGAATCAACCAAGGTGGAAAATATTTCTCCTGTGCCCCAATGTTCTCTGACACAGTGTAATTGGGCGGAGTGTTTGTATGAAGACTGATTATCAGGAAGGAAAAGGAGGTGGTGGGAGGAGGGGATTCTTTAAGGAAAGACTAATTATTGTGCTTAAGAAGACAGTCTTTTTAGTAAACCTCCTTCTTCACCCTGACACCTTAACCTCTTTTCTTATTGTAGATAAGAAATTGTCAAATCCTATAAACTCCACCTGTGTGATGAAGGTAGGGGATTGTTTGCCGGGCTGGGCTGTCTGAAAATCCTCATGCTCTATGCTAATAGCACTCTTGTCATGCACGCTGATCCTTTGTTTCCATGCCCCCAAAGTCTTTGCTATGCAAATCAAACCACAGGGGCACTTTAACATGTAAATCACATAATCTCCCTCACGTGGGATGAATTGACAGGATTTTAAATTCCTCTACTGTTGGGAGGTAATGAGCGATACTTATTTAACTGGCATTATTGCACTGGGCACATTTTCTACATTGGGCTTTACTTGGCAGTGCCAGTATGCCAACAGAGAGCAGGTGAAATTATTAGCATTGCTGTCAAAAGAATCAGAGGAATGGTAACCTCAGAAACCTCGAACCCTTGAGGAGGAAAATAAATTCCCTTCTGCGGAACTCAGCACAGTTCCCTCCAGGGGAACACTGGAGGGCGGGCTTTTCTTCTTGGATTAAGGAAGGAGTGTTGAACCTTCCTGGAAAAGGTTGTGTTTATTCAGTTTCACAGTTACAAAGAACCAAGGAGAGTTAATGGGACATTTAGACCCTGGAGCTGGAAGGGAGTCCAGAAGGATGGGGAATCAAATCCGTGGAAATTTTGTACAAATGCATGCTGTCACCAGCTGTCTGCTGTAGCCCTGATCCCTGATTTGGAGTGACGTCATATCAAGTCAGTTTCTTCTTCAGTAAAACTGGGATAATGCTAAAGACAGAGGGAAGAGTGAGAGGATCCGATTTGTAATGACAGCTGAGCTGCTTAGACAGGTGTGCTTGTTCCAGAAACGAAGTGTGATTCCATTAAAATGTGTGATCTCTTGAAACAGCCTGGCTTGTTTGAGAGTGAGTGGTACTGTATTTATTTGTTGAGAAGAAATTGATGAGAACAGTATTCTGGCCCTTTGGCTTCAGTTTAGGCAAGGTGCAGTAAAAGGCAGCTTAACTCATGAATAGAAGAGTGTTCTGCCGGAGTGCATGTGAAGGGTTTATGGATTGTTTCATGCTCTTTGTCCCCATTACCTGGGTGACAATTGCCACCTGGGCACTGTAACAAAACTTCTTTAGAGATTAGTATTTGGAATTCAATGTCCATTTTTTCCCAAAGAAACAATGACTGTAAGACTTCGTGGAGAGTGGACACAGTTGATCGTATCCAAATGGAGTCAAAATATTATCATGTGCAATGAAAAACTAGCAAGAGAAATTTGATGGAAAATTAGGAATTTGGTTTTTTTGTTTGTTTGTTTGTTTGTGTTGGGTCATATTTGGCAGAGTTCAGGGTTGACTCCTGACTCCCTGTTTAGAGATCACTACTGGTAGAACTTGGAGACCATATGAGGTGTAGGGAAGGAACCTTTCTTGCTCAGTGTGCTATTGCTCCAGTCTTCAAAAATTCACTTTAAAAAAATATCACATTTAGGGCCCGGGAGATAGCATGGAGGTAAGGCGTTTACCTTTCATGCAAAAGGTCATCGGTTCGAATCCTGGTGCCCCATATGGTCCCCCGTGCCTGCCAGGAGCAATTTCTGGGCATGGAGTCCGGAGTAACCCCTGAGCACTGTCGGCTGTGACCCAAACCCCCGCCCCCCAAAAAAATAAAAAAAAAAATATCACATTTAGGCAGGCAGCCTCCACCTCCCAAACGCAATGAAATCCTGAAGTAATGAAACCAACTAGTCTAAAAAATGACTAGTAGCAAGATCTGATAAGATCTTTAACTGAAGCCAGAACAGATTCTGAGGACTGAGCAACCCTCCTTATAAAGCTCCAACAGGAAAGGAAGCTAGGGAAAGAATGTCAAGGCACAAGATCAGCGACTAAACTCAACCCTTTTCCATTGGCAAACACCCTAGCAATACCTAGATAGAATGCCCACATGTAGCAGGTTGGGAGAAACCCTATATAAACCAACTTGGAGCAAAGGAAACAGGCACATGTGCTCTTTGGGCCCATGACTTGGTGCCCATGGGACATGTCACTTGCATCTACCCTCCTGAAATGTGTATTTTCATACTTGTATGCTGAGTTGTTTACTGAGAGTCTTTTTGCCTTTGGAGAAGGCTGCATTCTCATATTGATTCTAAAGTGATATTGAGCACCTTATTATATTGAGCACATTATTCTCTTTTCCTTATCCCTTCTTCCCCTTCCTTAGAATTTCCAGATTAAACCTGTTTTTACCTCACTGCTTTTCTTCTCTCAAATTCTTTTCTGTGAGAGAAGATGACTAACCTGAAAGGCCTGAGTAAGGTCTAGGACTGACTTTGTTTTCTTTCCAGAGCAAAGACCACAGTCATGAATCTACCCAGCTGGCCCTAGGGGGCATCAAAGGAAGAGAGAGAGAGAGAGGTGTATTCCTTTCTCCATTTCTTGAGGTTTCCATCTCTCTCTTCATTTTGTTTAAATCACCTGGGCACCTCCACTAGTACCAATATTATATATATAGCAAGATGCAGGGGCAGATTCTCCACTGCATATGGTTCTTCCACACCTATAGTTTTCATTAGATTAGTAGAAGAAATAAGAAAAAATTAATAGCATCTACATGGAGAATTTTCATGACTATAGATTCTTACAGCAAACTGGCATAGGACAGGCATTACTATCCTGTCTTCAGAATTCTGGGACATCAAGGGAAAAAAGGGATTGTCAAATGATAAGGAGGGGACTTTTTATACTTATAGTACTGAGAGATGAGTTTCTTGGCATCTTCTGTAAATCTACACAGCTATGATAATTTCCCCAAGCTATATTTTCTAGATAATAAAAATGTAGAACTGGAAGACAAGGACAAGACCTTTCTTGCCCCTGGGGCCTTCACTGCTCTTAAAGTAGAAGCCATTCTTTTAGGTAAAAGAAACAGATTTTTGAAAGGCCCACTAACTTCCACTGATCTTCATTTCTCCATTGCAAGGTGGTACTTCTTGGAGGTGTTTTGAATATTGAGAAAAGCTTCTTTGATCATCCATTTCAGTCTCACAAAATACAATTACTCAAAGCAAAGCAGACCTCAAAGCCTTAAAATTCTTAAGACTGGAGAGGATAGCACAATAGGAAAGGCACTTTCCTGATCTAGGTTTGATCTCTGCCAAGCCATATACTCCCCAGAGCTCCACCAGGAGTGATCTCTGAGTGTAGAGCCAAGAGTAAGTTCTAAGCACTGCTGGGTGTAGCCCCCAAACAACTAAACAAAAAACAACAAAAAATCTTAGTCTGAGAGTAGAGGCACACATTCCTGGGAGCATTTCCTTAATATGCTACCTGAATTGGAAGAAAGGGAAAATAAAAGGGGAGATGCTATGCTAAAGAAGGAATAAAAATGTGGTGAAATCACACTGAGCCAAGATTCCTTTCACAGTTCCTGTTTTAGGGTTGAAAAGTTGAAGCGATTGCTGTGAGGTACCATCTTACCCCTCTTCTTATGCAAGAAATTCATAGATTCTGTTGCTAAAAGATTTTGAGGGTTCCTAGCTGAACAACTCCGCAGGAATTCCCTTCCATCTTCCTGATATATTTAGTCAAATGTCATGATCTTTCTTGGATAAAACCTCATTGGTCAATTTAATATAAAATCCTGCCCCTATTGTCTTGTTTTGGAACCATGCTAGCTTCAATGCTCTGTTCAATCATTCACATAACTTTTTAGTTCAGTGTTTTTCTCAACTCCCAAACCTGTTTCCTTTATATCCTTGCAAGGCTGATTTTGATTAAATCAGCATGATTTTTGATAAATCAGCATACAAATAAATCTCTCAGAGTCCTTTCTAATGAACCTGACCTCAGACAAACAAGCAGAAAAGTAAAAGTAATTACAAAAGAGTGATAAACAGAAATGAGACTCTCTTTCTTGGTTGTGGGAGGAGTGATAGTTGATCTCAAAGAAAGAAGTGTTAACTACCGTATTTTCTGGCGTATAAGACGACCTTTGAAACAAAAAAAAAAGTCAACCGAAAATCAGGGGTAGTCTTATACGCTGAGTATATCCCGAAAAATGTTTCCATATGCCACTAAATGAAAATTATCTGAATATTGCCACAAAATGAATTTTCCAACTCTATCGTGCATCAATCACTGCAAGGCTGCTCGAACCGCCTCTCTAACTCAGCCAATCCAAGCAGGCTTTTGATGCATGCAAATTAGACAATTTCTGGACCGAATCTACACTGTCAAAAGCCTGCTCAGATTGGTCAGAGTCAGAGAGGACGTCTATTACAGTAGAACCTTTGAACCTTTGCTTGTGATTGACTCACTATGGTACATGAGCACAGGAACACATGCAGCACATGCAACACAGGAACTTTCTGTCTGATACAGCGAATATAGGCCTAAACTTATATTTTAACTGCAAAATTAGGGGTTCTTCTTATACGCCGGCAAATACGGTAACTATAAGGATCTGAGGAGCTAGAATGTTGCTCTAGAGATGATAATAGCTATTTTAGTAGAGTAGGTGTTTAGTATTTTCTATATTAAATGATATAAAAAATTGGCGTGAAACACCAAAGAAGTCCAAGTCCATCTTCTAACCAAAAGTGGTTAGAATTTTTTTTTTTTTTTTTTTTTTTTTTTTTTTTTGGTTTTTGGGTCACACCCGGCAGTGCTCAGGGGTTACTCCTGGCTCCATGCTCAGAAATCGCTCCTGGCAGGCACGGGGGACCATATGGGGCACCGGGATTCGAACCGATGACCTTTTTGCATGAAAGGCAAATGCCTTACCTCCATGCTATCTCCCGGGCCCCTAGAATTTTTTTTAAAAATAAATGAGGAACTACAATATGGTTCCAGTGGTAGAACACATGCTTTTCATGTGTGAGGTCTAGATTCATCTTCTATATAATTTGACTCTCAAGATCAATGCTGGGATGATTCTGGTAATTCCAGAATACTGCAGCTCATACTACCAACACAAAAACAAACAAAATAAAAGCAAAATATGTGAGCTGGTCATTTAGACTTAAACTATCTTATAATGTTAGATACTTTCAACCAGATTCCAAACTCCATTTTTGAAGCAATTTTTAAGTACCCTTTCTTATTCAGAAAGATACTAGTTGAGTACCAAGCTTGGTATTTCTGTGTAGGATGTTCAAAGACCATTGAGCACAGAAACATTTCTACTTCAATGATTTCTTACTGCCAATTGTAATCAGTGGTGGTATTAGGTTAGATTGGAGGTTTGCTTACCTTGTCAGTCTGATACTTTGGCTACAGTATTATTTATCATAGTTGTAGTTTTCATTTATAGCTCAGCATTTTCCTGTGCTAGAGGCACATTAAAGAAACAAAAAATATGAAAAAAGTATTTTAAAGAATTTTGAGAGCTAACCATCTCTCCCAAGTGCTCAGACAAAGGACTGTCCAGAAAGCAGTGAACTAATGTCTATGAGTTCAAAGTGTGCTGAGGGAAGGACTTTGGTGGCAGGATAAAGATTATGAGCTTGGAAAGAGTGTAACTTTCTCTCACACTGAGGAAGGGCATACAAAAAAAATGGTCTGTCAGGATCCATCAGCTCATTTTGCTTTATTTTCCTAAAGAAAAACTGTGGTTTAATTACCAAAGTTCCCAAAACAACTTGAAGGCAAAAAAAAGAATTTGATGTGACATGCTTAGTAGATCCTTCCACACAACATTAGTTCATGCTCTGTTATTTAACTACTGTTTTCTAGAAAGTATGAAAAACTTCATTGTCAATACTTATCCCTTTTCCTATGAGGAATGAACATCTTGTAGAAGATTCCAGAATTGTTCTTAAAGGTAAAGTAAATGGTTTAAATCTTATACTCCACTACTAGGTTGAGAGGTTTGAGGATATAAGGGCTGAGTTTTAGGAGGCAACTTGAAAATTATACCAAAAATTTACATGCTTTGGAGAAAGTCATTATCACCATGACAATAATAAAACATTAGAAGAATAAATGCATGGGGGCTGGGTGGTGGCGCTGTAGGTAAGGTGCCTGCCTTGCCTGCGCTAACCTAGGACTCGGACCGCGGTTCCATCCCCCGGTTCCCCATATGGTCCCCCGTGCCTGCCAGGAGCGACTTCTGAGCAAATAGCCAGGAGTAACACCTGAGCATCATCGGGTGTGGCCCAAAAACCAAAAAAAAAAAAAAAAAAAAAAAAAAAAAAAAAAAAAAAAAAAAAAAAAAAAAAAAAAAAAAAAAAAAAAAGAGAAGAATAAATGCAACTTAATAAACTGTCAGACTTGAGACTACTAAGAATATTTGATAAGATGAGCATCTTAATAGACTTAGGCATGGCCCAAGTCAGCCATTTTATAGAAACGTCACTGAAAACATGAAAGGCTATGTGAGACTGAGAAAATATTTAAAAAGCTAAAAAAGTCAAAAGTTTCCTTATGTGGTGGTCAATTCTTCATATGCTGAAGGTGTTGATGACACACTAGCAAGGAACATTGTATCCACCATACGAGATGAACCTAGTTTATTGAAGGCATCAGGATTCAAAGGCATGTTCAAGCAAGCAAAAATCCTCAATATTATGGCAAGATAAAAGTTCAAGCATTTCAGGAACAAGTGAGTCTGCTTGTTCTTATAACAGCAAGAAGTCCACATAGACCTTAATTTTCATTCTACCAATTGGAGGTTCTTCAGTCAAAGGGATTTTCTGCTTAACTCTCCTTGATATCCACATCCTTCAAGTTTGAATTTATTTTACATAAATAAATTATTCTAGTCAATAATTCTTTTAAAACATTTTAGGGATATTCTAACATTTTTTTATGAATTGCAGGAGGAAATACAAACTTCTGTGAAGTTTTTGTGAAAGAGCTATTTTGACCTTGCCTTTTTTTCCTTCTTTCACGTCTCTCACATATCAAGATCCACTCAGTTTGGAATGAATTTTCTCTTACATATTTTTTTCTACCTGAGACCCTTTTATCCTTAACACTTCTTCAAACTCTTTCACCAACTTTTCTTTTGACTTGCTATATAGCTTACTCATTTTTGTCTCTGCTGATAAATTTTATTTTCTCTTGGGAATTCGTCATTGTGTCCCTCAGAGTGGCTTAGATGTTACTATAATGCTTGCAATTTTTATACTGTGTCCTATACTCTAGGACTATTATGATGGTTTGCTTTAGACTCAAACAAAAAAAATCACAAACTAGGAATCTTAAGGCACACACTCATTTATATTCTCAAAATTTGAAGGCTGGTAAATCTGGATAATGTTTTAAAAAGATTGAATTTTAATGAGATTTCTTTTCCCAATTTTCTTACTGTTTCCTCATAATGTGGTTCTCTCTATCTCTCTATCACTCCATCACTTATCTATCACTCTATCACTCTATCTATCATCATCATTATCATCATCTCTCTATCTCTATATATCTACATAATTTAAACCAAATATCTAGATATTTCATATATAGTGGAGTATTTATTTTAAAGTTTATAAAATATTTTGTGATATAGACTATAACTCTAGTTATAGTCTACATATTTTCTCTACTAATTTTCTCATACTTTATTGAATTGGATTGTTTACTAAATTTTATTCTTCTTTAGAATATCAATGTTAACAGTGCATATTCATATTTATGTTTTTAATGACTATTTTTTCTGTACTGGCCACAGACTTTTTCAACATAGGCATTCAAACAAGGTTTATATAGTGGATGACCTTGACAACCAAAACATAACAGGATCAAATCTGTTTGCAACACTTTATTTCTTCATTTGAGAACTGCTTATTTACTAGTATTATAGATTTCATAGCAAAGCCATATAAAAAGCTAGGTCCTCCTGTTCCTTACTTTTCTTAAATGGATGACTTGATAAATTGCATTTTTCTATAAAGTGCTTTAACTCTCTCCCTTTCCATGTATTATTTCTTCCCAGATGAAGAATTTTCTTTTTGCACCAGCCTTCTTTCTTTTTGTGCTTTGCCAATGCTACTATTTTGGTTAATATAGACATTTTCAAATATTTCTATGAAAAGTTTTGCTCATCAAAAACCCAGAGAGATTGAGACTTGTCCCAAACCATATGGTAATATAAAAGCAGAGCTGAAACTAGAACTTCTGAGAAAGTTTTGACCATAGCAGAATAGATGTATACTCAGCCTTTGTACATATTTACATATGGAACTCTTTACCTAAGGTCAAAAGGAAGTTGAAGATAAAGTATAATTAAGAGAAGGTCATGTGGTTGACCTTGTCTTGTCTTGTCTTGAGTATGCTATGTATGGGCTATTTTATGTCTTGGTAAGCACACTTAGTAACCTGGTTCTCTGGATAATTTCCAAGTACACAACATTGAACTGGGTCATAGTAGTCTTCACAAAAACATCTACAGGTTTTTGTAGATGATAACTACTTGGAAGATGAAAGTTAATAGAATGTTATCCTTCAATATTAGGCAGACATGGGAAGTCTAAATGATCCAGAAGACAAGAAGAATACTTAGAAATTAAAAAGAGATACCTTCTGGGTGGAGGAAGTAGAGAAAAATGTCCATTGTTGCGAATATATTATAAAAATAAAAATAATACTTAGGCTCATAAATATTGATATTTTAATTATAAAGTAGTCTTATTTATTATTTTGCATTCTGGTATTGCCATTAAAATGGTTTCCTAAGAGCCCCCTCCTTTTGTTTTGTTTTTGAACAGCACCCTCCTGTGCACATGTCTTACTCCCAATTCAATGCATAGGAATAATCCTGGTGGGGCTTAGTATCTACATATGGTACTAGAGATTGAACCTTGGTCAACCAAATGGTTCACCAACTATACTATCTCTCAGGCCCATTCACTAAGATCTTTTCTCTGTGAGGTCATGTTGCTCATTCTTATGTCCTTTCTTTTTGCTTGAACTTTGGTGAAGGAAACTTCTGCCCTCTTCTAGTACATATTCCAGAAATATTTTAGAAATTATTTTAGCATTATTTGTATTTTATTTTATTTTTTTTTGTTGTGGTCTAAGTGAATTACAATTCTTTCACAGTAATATTTGAGGCACATAGTGACAATGAATCCAGTAATATTTTAATAAAATGTATACTAGAAATGTATTATTCTTTGCTTAGTATCTTATAAAGGTATTAGAAAGCTAAAATAAATATTGGTTGAAAGCAATTGAAATAGACTCAATTTGAATTTCGTAGTAAGTACAATTAATTGCCTCATGCAACTAGAGATTATTCCCATAGTATAGGGGCATAAGGCAAAATTAATATTAGGGGTTTACCATAGTTATAAGGAATGTGCTTTTCTCAAGTCTGTCAGATTGTCAACTTTATTTCAAAACTGTCCTCCCCAACAATTTCCTTTGACAAGTATTCTGAAGCATTATCTCACCTTTTTAATCTTAATACCCACCTATCTACCTACCTTTACATCCATCCATCCATATCTATCTATCTATCTATCTATCTATCTATCTATCTATCTATCTATCTATCTATCTATCTATCTATCTATCTATCTATCTATCCATGATCTATCTATCATCTATCTCTCGTCTATCATCTATCTCTATCTTTCTATCTCTCTATCATCTATATATTTAGCATTTATTTTATTTTTGCATCTTCTTCAGCAATATTCAGTATATAGTATTTTCTTTTATTTATTTATATTTATTTATTTATTTATTGGTCACACTGGCAGCGTTCAGGGGCTACTCCTGGCTCTAGGCTCAGAAATCGTCCCTGGCAGGCTTGGGGGACCATATGGGATGTTGGGATTTGAACCACCATCCTTCTGCCCCACCGCTGCACTATCTCTCTGGCCCCCATTCTCCAGCAATACTCTGGCCATTTCTGCTCACTCTGCACCCAGTGGTGCAGGTTTGACAGTTTTGGTGCTCAAACCCAGATCCTGAGAACTACATCCAGTAATGTTCAGGTAGCCAGGCAGAGTCAAGAATTATACTCTGTCCTTCATATATGCTGGGCATGTACTCAAACCCTTTGACTTATCTATTTATGTCTTATCTTAGCATTTTGTATAAAATGTTCAGTTTTATCTCTTTTGTACAACTCCCAGAACTATTAAGTCTTCACATAAAAACTAAGGTCTGATGGCAAGTGGAGATGAGATGATGTGACAGTGAATATTTGCACAAATTTGTTGTTGTGAGAGGAAAATGCAGATTTGGGCTCATGATTTATAAGCTTCCTCACAATGTTGTCTCTTTTTATCTATTCAATTCCATTTTTCTGTCACTTGCATTCTCCAGTTACTATTATCAATATGTTGTCCTTGAAATTCCATATTTATTGAATATGTTCTCGTGTACTTTTTCTCTCTATTTCAAATGACTTGGATTAACTATCACCTCTATGAAGATTTTTATCAAACTCTCTCTCCCAGCATGATTGTTGTATATGACCCCTCATGCATTATATTACTAATTCTAGAGTTATCATCATTCACCTATTTTCAGTGACTTGAACATTAACCCCTGATTGTGTAGTATAAAAACTTCACAACTGTACGTGGTGGCTCTGGCATGGTTTCTTTCAAATTTTACTTTGTGTGTATGATGGTGTGGTAGTTATGATAGATAAGGGCTCACATAAGTGTTCGGTGGATCTGAGGACCACTCTGATGAAAATTACCCAACCACATATAATGGCACTGTGTTAGGGCTCAAGGTGTTTTATCATGAGGTACCCAAGAGGCCTCAAGAACCAAACCTGACAGTATTCTGGGGGCACCCAGGGTATAACATACTGGAGTGTTATATTATACATGCTATACATGTATATGTATATACTATATGCTATACATGGACCCTACCCCTGTGCAATCATCCCAACCTGGTTCTTAATATCACATTAAATTTTAATTTCTTTTCTTTTGGGGGGGGGATTTGGGCCATACCCGGTGACACTCAGGGTTTACTCCTGGCTATGCACTAAGAAATCGCTCCTGGCTTTGGGGTGCCATATGGGACACTGGGGATGGAACATAGGTTCATCCTGGGTCAGCGTGTGCAAGGCAAATGCCCTACCACTGCGCTATCACTCCGGCCCCAGATTTTAACCTTCCTTCCTTCCTTCCTTC
>PVKC010025318.1:0-16631 GCA_004027635.1 Crocidura indochinensis
TGCATTGTGCTCTGGGTTCTAAGCAACCCCAGATGAGGAGAGATCAGTGCAGGCTGTGAGCATTCTCTTTTTCTTCCACTCCCCGAACTGAAATGCTCATTTGCTGATGTATGACCTCGGTGCATCCGTCCTTCTTCCTCTGGGGGGTTCTCTGGTCCACCTAAGGAGGTGAGCATCTAATCTGAGGGAATCTCAGGGAACCCGAGGCCTGTCCCTGAGTCCTCCCACCCCCAGGTGGGGCTCAGGTCTCTGTCCTTCTATTGAGCCCCTCGGGCTCTGGACCGGTCTGGCTGGTCCTGACATGTGGGGGAACAAACGTGTCCCGCCCATCCCCAGCCGCTGCGAGCCGCGCAGGCTCAGCGCCTCCGCCCTATCTCTTCGTTGCTGGCCACCCTATCCCTGAAAGCCTGTTACAAAGGGATTGAATGAAACATGTGTAGGTTTAGTGAGTCGTAAACCACCAGGGGATCCCGTCTCGTCTTGCCACCCAACAGCCTCTTTCCTAGGAGGAAGAGGAGAGGGGGAGGAGGAGCAGAACACTAGGTCTCGCCGGCTGAAAGGGTAGCTGGGGGGGGGGGGGAGAGGCCGGGCTGCCACCCCCTTTCCCGGCCGTGCACCGCCTAGCTCGAGGCCATTCCAGGCACCCACCCACTCGTTCCCGGGCTAGCAGCGCCCTTGGTCGCTTACACCAGCTCCGGTGCCCGCCAGCACCTTGCACCGGGGAGGCGGCGCCCGTTCTCCCCTCCTCCACCGTCCATGCACAGCTTCTCGGGGATACGCCGCCCAGCAGCCCGCGCCGCCCCCCTTGGCTAAGTTGTGTTGGAGGAGAAGGAACTTTGACAGTGACCGGCGGGGTTCAGATCTCGCCGAGCTGGAGACTTCCCGGAGCTAAGCGGGGCCAGAGTTTCCCGGGGCGCATCAGCGTGGCAACCTGTTTTGCAGCGACAGGGTGGAGCTGGATTGTGGCTAGCTGTCACCAGAAAGGACAGGAGCTGGTGTTTTCTCTTTTCTTTTCTGCCAAGACCTCGGCTGACAACTGGATCGATTCGAGTCTAGAAGATGGAAAGAGGCAGCGAAACTGTTGCCACCTAAAGCGGAGTGAACCGTGGCTTGCTGCCCAGGCGCTTCTCCCTGGTCGCAACATTGACCAGCACTTGGGGCGTTGGTTGCAACTTTTCAAGGTCAGCTAGAGAACTTTGGGGCACAGGCTGGGGGCTGCAACTGGCTGAGGAAATGCCCAGAGCTCGGCTTGAAGAAGGACCTTTGAGTGCAAAGGTTCCTCTCCCCGCCCCGCGTGCAGAAAAGATCCGTCCCCCCATCGTGCGTCCTCTCCAGTCCCGTCGCCGCCGGGTGAGTATGTGACATGAGTCCAACTCCGAGAGAGGCAACTTAGGCAGCAGGTGTCGGTTGTCAACGGAGCAGCCGGCAGCCAGGTGCCTCCTCGCCCAATCATGCGGGCACCGGGTGTGCCCTTGGTCCGCACCTCGCGGCTGCTGCTTCTCTTGCTGCTCAAGTTTTCTGCTGCTTCAGCCCTCGGGGCCGCCCCGGGCACAAGGAATGAAACTTGTCTAGGACGAAGCTGTTCACCCACACGGATCCAGCGTCGCAGCAAGGACGCTTGGGGACCGGTTTATTCTGCGAGAGATATTCTGCGAAGCCATGGGCCACGGGAAGAGCGGCAGGAGGCGATGGCGCGCGCTGCGCCCTTATGGGATAACCAGGCCGCCAGGGGTAGTGACCCAGGCACCGTCAGAGGGGTGGCGGTGGCGACAATTGAGCCCTCAGGACCACCAGCTAGGACTCCTGGCCCCTGGAAGTGGAAAGATGCCGGGGGTCAGGAGTTTCCCGCAGCTTTGGGGAGAGTGCACCCCGCAGCTCTCCAACTCTACCTTCAGATTTCAGAGGACAAGAAGGAGGACCAAAGCGCTGGTATGTCTGGGAACAGCCAGGTGCAGAGTGTGAGGACAGAACCCGGTGTTAGTGACCTTTATTATTGGCCCAGGAGAGTTGGGAGACTTCAGGGGTCCCACCATGATCCCCCAGTTAAGACGGTCAATGCACCTGCGGATTTTGAAGCGGGGCGTACATTTGCACCCCCAGGACGAGCTTTAGCTCAGAATGGGTCTTCAGAGGAAGAAGTTCACGAATTGGGCCGTCCCCATCAGGGAAACAGCACGAACAGGCGTTTGAGATTGAAGAACCCATTCTACCCTCTGACCCAGGAGTCATATGGAGCCTATGCAGTCATGTGTCTGTCGGTGGTGATCTTTGGTACCGGTATCATTGGCAACCTGGCGGTGATGTGCATCGTGTGTCACAACTACTACATGCGGAGCATCTCCAACTCCCTCTTGGCCAACCTGGCCTTTTGGGACTTTCTCATCATCTTCTTCTGCCTTCCACTCGTCATCTTCCATGAGCTGACTAAGAAGTGGCTGCTGGAAGACTTCTCATGCAAGATTGTACCCTATATCGAGGTAATGAGTTGGGGAGAGGGTGGGGTCTCAAGTTATGGACAATTTCAGAAATATGTCAGATAGAACTGCTGTGGCCACCTCTGCCTGCACCCCTTCACTTTTTCTGGGTTCATCCTCCATGTCTCTCCTTAATAATTTATGCATCTCTATGGATCAATAGTCCGTGTATATGGGGGGAGGGAAAGGTATCAGCTTGATCACTCTCAAATCAATTTGACTCTAATTATGAAATTGACGCGATTTCCTGAGATTTAATTATTTCTGTTTAAAACAGATCTCTCTGAGTAGGGTGCTATATGTATTTTTGCGTGCTATATGCATTTCTGATTAATTTAGCATTTATCAGTTTCAATGGTTAATAAATGATCAGTCCATGGTTGGCATGATCAAAATTCAGAAAGAATTAAATTACTTCTGAAACTTTTATCTAATATTCCAATCATTCTTTAGAATATTATAACAGTTTGGAACAGCAGTTGTCACATTTTTATTGGACATAAAAATTGGAGTAATCAAAGGGAATCCATCAGTTGACTACATGATATATTTGTAACCTCTCAATTTCATTTAAATGTCTTTGGTTGTGTGCCAAACTATTCTATTTAAGTATGTAATTTCTTGTTTTGCTTTTACTTTCTCACTTACTGAATACTTTTATTTATTTAGTTTGGGTGGGGTTAAGCAAAAATTAGACTTTTGCCATGATGGTACAGAATTTAGCTAACATTCTTTAAGCATATACTATATATTTGGTGCTTGTTACAGGCATAAGGGATTGACTATTTTAAGAGATTGACTCAGTTGAGAACACTTCTTAAAAGAAAGTACATGTAATAAGTTCCAGACTTTGGGGAAAAAGTCTTTCAGGGGAAATTTTTTGTTTCATCTTGTTGCTTGTATCCTGAGACTCTATTCTGATAGCTGGAATTTGTTCTTTAAAGGTCTCTCTTTAAACAGCAGGTTTTGGAAGTGGCCCAAGTGCTTTACTGCCAGTTGTGTTTTTAGCCAGCTGGCCCTTGATTTCCTCCATTCAGACTGCCCATTTCATTTATGGAAACTGAAGAAAAGAAACTGTAAATATTCTTGAGCCCCTGATCCTGTCTGGCACCAAGGCCAGTGACATTATGTTCAACATTGTTCAAGGCCTAAAGTTAGGGGGCAAAGTAAACTGCAAACAGTACTTACTTAGAAGGACCAAGGCAAGAGATAGTAAATAAGACCCTCTGTTATGCTGGCAGGGAGCAGATGCAGAATCATTCTCTGCTTGCTAAATCAGCTGTTGCTACTTTACTAAGATCCAGACTTTCTCTTGTTGCCAAGCTCCAAGTAGTTCTGGAACATTTGATTTATTTGGTACACAGTTTATTTTTTTAAATTATAGATGAATTGATGTCCGAATTTATGTGTTTACAAATTGCTCTTTTGAGATCAATTGTAAGTTTAAGATCTCTTTTTTGTTTGAATAGTGCAGAAGAAATGAGTATCTCAGAAAAAAAAGTAAACAATAAAGTGAGAGTAAACCACAACAGCAGAAAAGAATCGTCTTCTCTCAAATGTGTTAAACACACAGAAACATTAGTTGAAGGAAAAACCACAAGGAGCATAGAGAAAAATAATAAGGAAAAGCTATGAATTTCTTTAAAAATATATTTAAAATACATCTTCATTAAATTCAGAAAATGATCAAAGACTTTGAAAAACTTTTTTATGAGTTCAGTGTTTTTAGAAACTTGTGCTTTACTTTTCTCTCTAATTTTGTAGATTTAATTTGTATTCCAATTTTTCAATTTAATACTTTTCATTTTTTCTTTTTTTTGTTTTTTTTTTGGGGGGGACTACAAACAGAGAAGCTCATGAGGCATGCCTGTCTCCGCACTCAGAAACTGCTCCTGGCAGGCTTGGGGTACCGTATGGGATGTCAGGGGTAGAATCTGGGTTGGCCATGTGCAAGGCAAATGCCCTACCTGCTGTACTATTGCTCTGACCCTCAATTTAATTCTTAAAGAATATTTTTTTTCTTTTTAAATCCTTAATATTAGACATTGGTTGTTAATATTTGCTCTATATATCTTTTCATCTTTATAAAGATTTTTTTGAAGGCCACACCTAGTGACACTTAGGGGTTATTCCTGGTTTTGCACTCAGAAATCTCTCCTGGCTTGAGGGACCATCTGGGATGCTAGAGGATTGAACAGAAATCCGTCCTAGGTTAGCTGTGAGCAAGGCAAATGCCCTACCATAGTGCCACCTCTCTGGCCCCTAAAAAATTTTTTTAATTATTAGCACTAAATTTTTTCTTTAAAATAAAAGTTTGTGGAAGAAAAGATAAATTTACTTTATTTTCTTAAAAATAAGTTTCTTACACATTTTTACTGAGTGTAAAATCTAATTCTCTAGTCATGCCCAATCATTTCTGGCTTTACCTAATTCTAGTCTTCTAGAAATAAGTATATTCTATTAGCATGCTTTGTGGGTCTAGTTATTAGAAGTAGTATATCTCCATTATTCTAATATGAGAACAAAAATACAGCCCAACATAAAATCATTGTAATCTTGTCATTATGCCAGTACCAATGGTAGCATTTCCATTGTTAGAGAACTGAGAGGGAGTCAATATCTCTAACATCCATGATAAATAGATATTCCGAGATAGATAGTTGAAGATGCCACGAACAGCTAGCTGACACCAAAGAGAGTTACTGGAGTAGCCTTGCAGTCTTGTTTGTGATTGAGGCAAGAAGTTCCAGCCTTTAGTATCTTGAAATGGACTCATCATTGAATACAACTTGTTTACAGAAAGAGAGTATAATTTTTATTTGGTTTATGTTTTTGTTTTGAAACACACCCAGTGGTACACAGGGGTTATTCCTCTCTGCTATCAGAAATAGTTGTTGGCAGGTTTGGGGAACCATATGGGATGCTGGGGACTGAACCTGAGTCCATCCCAGGTCAGTGTCATGCAAGGCAAATGGCCTACTGTTGTGATATCACTCCGGCCCCAAGAAAGTATAATTTTGAGCTGAATGGGTACCTTTGGTCAAGAGCAGCTCTCAGAGAAGGATTTCATCAATAGTACTAGCAACTGGGATTATGAAGTATTCAACTCCTAAAGAACTTTGTGGGAAGCAATCTAAGTTGGGAAATTTAACAGCACTAATGCAGCTTTGGACTTTTCGTTATTTTTACTTTTGATTTTATTTATTTATTTTTTTGGCCATACTCTGTGCTCAGGGATAAATTTTGCCTTTGCACTTAGGAATTACTCCTGGCAGTTCTTGGGGGAACTATCCAGAATGCCAGGAATCAAACCTGTGTCGGTCACATGAAAGGCAAATACCCTACTTGTTATGCTATTGCTCTTCTCTTGTGCTTTATAATTTTCAAAGAACAAGACCACATTCTAATCCAGCTTCCTAATTTTTATTTATTTATTTAATTATTTTTATCCTGAACTTGTATTTTTTTATTAATTTGGTTTTTGGATCACACCCGGCAGTGCTCTGGGTTTAATCCTGGCTCTGTATTCAGAAAACACTCCTGGCAGGAAACCATATGGATGCCAGGGATTGAACCCAAGACTGTCCCTGATTGGTTGCATGCAAGGCAAATGCCTGAGTACTGTACTATCTCTCTGGCCCCTGTTTCCTAATTTTAAAGATGAAATATGAAGCTTAGCAAAAAACATATAGAGAAGAACAAATGTAGTTAATGGCAAGCAGGCCATTTAGTAATAGTACATGCTATAGATGCTCGCTTTATTAGACAAATGATGTCTGTCTGAAAAAAGTATGTAAAGTGAATATTTGCTTTTTATTTCTGACTCCCTGTCATCTTGAAAACAACTTTTTTGTCTGCTAGAAAGGTTAAAATATTAACCTCATTAAACATAATCCATAACATATTTGAAAGTTATAATTCTTTCTGTTCTTAAGTTTCATTGTATTTTTCATAAATTAAAAATAAAATGCATAATAGGTAGTATATTAAATTTATAAGAATTTCAATAATCTGAGAGAACTATATTTTATATTTTAATTATCAAATAGATATGTTACATTTTACATTCTTAAAACTAGTGTTTTAGGACATAGAAGGACAATGTAAAAAATTACAAAAGTTATTTATTTCAACTTTTTTTCAAAATCTACTTCTCTTCCAAGTCTTTTTGCTTTTAACTACGAATATATAAAACTTACTAGACATAATATCCCTTTTTATTATGTAGACTTATACTTTATATCACTTAACTTTCCTATATTTATTTATCTGTTTAATATTCTTCCTATTTTATTGTTTTTGGCCAGATATACTGATAATCAGGGGTTACTCCTGGTTCTCTGTTCAAGAATTACTCCTAGTGGGCTCAGGAGAACAGGTGGGATACGAGGAATCCAACTCTGATGGGCTTTGTTCAAGGCAAACTCCCTACCCACTGTGCTTTCTCTCTGATTCTTATTCCTACTTTTCTTTTAATCATACCCCCCTTGATATAGAATAAATTATTTATTGTTTTCTAGTGTAAAGTTTTGCTTTAAGTTTTAGTCTTAAAACAGTTACTTGCAGTTGATTTTTATTGAGCTTTATAAATTTCTCTCTCCTATGTTTTCTTTGCTTTCTTTTTCTTTCAATCCCTTTCCCCTTACAACTTGCATATTTGTATTATATTAAGGAAGTAACAGATTTTAGGGAATAATTGGGTTTATGTAGAAAGTATTCAATTATTTTATGGATTTTATGGATTTTTTAAATTTGCATTTAACTATTCTTTTTATATTATTATGCTGACATAAGGCCAGGGAGACTATCCATATGGCAGGGTCTATAACTAAACTGTGAGTTTCATCATATTTAATAGTTCTAGGAGTGGTCATATACTTAGAACTCTTAAAGTTGATAACTTATTCTCTCCTTTTTTATAATTATGATATCTTTATGCATAATAAAATGTTCCATTGTGATCAAGGACAGACAGATGGTAGAAAGTAGACTAGGGAAAAGGGGAGTTACTATGGGCAGAGGTATCATAATAGCCACAATACTTTAATCTAGTTTATCAGATCTTCACTCTGAAAAAAATCTTTATCTGGAATTGGGGACTGCATAGATAGATTTCTGTTGGAATTTGGGTGTGAATTGTATAAAGTCCTTAATAGAAAATACACCATTTTCTTAATTATCTAAAACATGGTCAAAATAAATAATTCAGGCATTGAATATAACAACAATACCTGTTCTGTAATTGGCAAGAGGTGGGTCAAGTGAGTATATTTCTTTAGAAATTCTGGTTGAATTGTTACAAGTCTAGAATCTTTTATGTTCTATTTTGCTTTTGTTTGTTTTATGTTGTGTTTGTTTTGGAAAACCTGTTTTTGAACAGATGTTCAGGTATCACTCCTGGAGATTTTGGATAACCATATGGGGTACTAGAGATCAAACCTGGTTCAGCAGCATGTAAGGCAAATGTCATACAAGCTGTATTGTCTTGTTCCTAGAATCTTTTTTGATGAAGAGCCAAATTTTCCTAAAACTTTAGGTACATTGTTTTAAACAACGTGAAATAAATGACTTAAATGATAATTAGCTGACATGTGAGAAGACTATTGAAGCTAAAGGCGATATTACTACATTTCTACACAGATTTCTCCTAGAATCCCTACATCCATCAAAAGTGCATTTATTTATCAAGGGAGATGGTGAATTTGCTTCAGTTGCAAATTGCCTTTAGGAGTATTCTGATGGTCTAAATTGAAACATACAATTTTTATGAGCAATTTGAAAGGTAGTTATAATAATCCAGAGAAAATACAATGATGCTTAGAAAATATTTTATTTCTTTCCATTGATCAATCACTTTGTACATTTTCATTCTAACAACATTTATCTGATAATTACAGCAGAAAAAGGGGAAATATAAAATACTTTCTTGTAAAACACATTTGAGTTCTGAAGATATAATCTGGAGAGAAATTAATGTGCTTTACATGCATGTCATCAACTTTAGTTGATACTGACTGCCTAGATCACACTAGAGGTGATCATATGTTTTGAAGACATATTCTTAATTCTTTTTTTTTTTTTTTGGCTTTTGGGTCACACCCGGTGACGCACAGGGGTTACTCCTGGCTATGCGCTCAGAAGTCGCTCCTGGCTTGGGGGACCATATGGGAAACCGGGGAATTGAACCGCAGTCCATCCTAGGCTAGCTCAGGCAAGGCAGGCATCTTGCCTCCAGCGCCACTGCCTGGCCCCCACCTTAATTCTTTTTTTAAAATAATTTTTATTGTGACCAAAGTGAACTATGAATATTTCACAGTAATATTTAAGGTACATAGTGACAATGAATCAGGGGCATTCCCACTACCAGTGTTGTCCTCCCTCTACCCTTGTTCCTAGCATACATTCTACGTTTTCCTCCTTTGCCCCCTGGACTGCTACTGTAACTGGTTCCCTTTGGGTATAGCT
Source organism: Crocidura indochinensis (assembly GCA_004027635.1). Classification (NCBI taxonomy): domain Eukaryota; kingdom Metazoa; phylum Chordata; class Mammalia; order Eulipotyphla; family Soricidae; genus Crocidura; species Crocidura indochinensis. The sequence continues at coordinate 8,940 of PVKC010025318.1, forward strand.
TGTTTTAGGTTTAATATCAATTCTATTGACATTGGCTTGGGGTTTGGTGTTTAAATCTGATAATTTTTTTTATTTCTACTCAATGTTCATATGACCTTTTGGTCCTGGTGCCATTCATTTTCGCCCAACAATTTATGAGACAGAGCAAGATGATTCAAGTTATAGGTTCTGTTTAAAAACAAAAAAAAAGTAAAAAAAAAAGGGAGGAGTTCATCTAGAGGTTATAAATATCAATTTAAAAGAAGAAAGGCAAAACATAAGAAAAACATAACAATACCCTGCCCCCCAAAAAAAAACAAACAAAAAGCCCAAAATGAGCAACTACAAAAAAGCACAACAGCAACAAAAGCAAAAACCAAATAATAACCACAAGAATGAAAAAAAAGGAAGGAGGCTGGTGTGGCAAGGTTTTGTGCTTTTTATTTATTTATTTACTTATTTATTTATTTATTTGCATAGGCATAGTAAGGACTGGGGAAATTAGAAAGGGAATTCCCTTGGCCTAAGAGATAGAGGGCTTCTCTGTCCTTGAAGCACAATGTTATGGGAACAACTACAGGCTCTGCACACACTTATTTTCACACCCCAATGTTTTTTTTTTATGGTGCTAGTAAACTTTCTGCTCCATTGTGGATGATAGAATCAGGCCTCTAACTGGAGATCTTGGTATTTGCACAAGTCATAGGGAGAAGTGTAGGATAGAGTCTTTCTTTACAGTTCTAGAAGTTCTGTTCCATCACTGTTGTTGTAATCAGTCTTCTGTAATTAATGTTACCCTCTTCCACTTGATTTGAATGCTCCTCGCTATATGCTGACACCTAGGAGAAGTACCTTAATTCTTAATTCTCCAAGCACAGAGTTGGCTTCTGAGTGTCACTTGAAGTAGTCCCCAAATCGCAAACAAAACTAACCAAAGTTTAGATTCCATTGATGTATATTGCTGAGATAAAAGTTTTATCATATTCCAATGTAAAATTTAAGTCATTCCCTTAGCTATTGATTATAATAATATAACAGTATCATCCTATAAGAAAGACAGTAAAGGGGCTGAAGTAATGTCACAGTGTCTGCCTTGCATGTGACTGACCAAGAACAGACTGTGGCTCTATCCCCAAGTGCCCTAGATAGTCCCCAAGCCAGGAACAATTTCTGAGTGCATAGCCAGGAGTATCCCCTGAGCATTACAGAGTGTGCCCTCAAAAAAGTTAGCGAAGTAGAAAAACAGAAACAGTGAACCTCTTTTCCTTCTAAAGATACTAGTTCTATTTTAAGCATATATATGAGATAGTAGCATCTAATAACCAATAAGAGAACAACTTGAATAATTAATTATTTTTGCAGTCTTTTTCCATATATGTCATCATTCATTCATCTATTCACTATCCATTCATTCATAAAACATTTATTGGACTTGTATTCTTCACTTGATAATATTGGGAGTCAACAGGAGAGAAGAGGGAGAGACTGAAAGGAAAAAAGCTTTCAGAGTTGAAAGACATGATGAATTACAGCTATCAAAGTTATAGAAAAATAAAACAATGCTCTAAATGCTATATAGAGGTTTAAGAAAGGTGTTACAGAAAGTTCAAGCATGGCAGCTACAATTATACTTCTTTATAACTGAAGATAAATTCATATAAAAGCTATGCTTGATTTCTTTTTCAACAATACTCTTTTGATTTTTATAAATTCTGTGCACAAAGAATTATGGTGAAAAGTCGCAACTATAAAAGTTTTTAATCATTGTTTTTCTATATCCTTGAATATGGAGTCCATAATAATAATTGATGGACCAGAGTTAGTATAGGATAGTACATATAGTATAGTATAGTATAGTATAGTATATTACATATAGTATAGTGTAGTATAGTAATTACCTTGCAAAAGCCCAACTCTGATTTGCTTCCAGGCTTTATCTATAGTTTCCTAAGCTTCACCAGAAATGATTACTGAGCAAAGAGCCAGATATAAGTTCTGAGCACAACTGGATGTGGCCCAAGCCTATCCCCCAAATAAAGATAATTGACATGGTGATTTTACCCAAGGGACAATTCTTGAAACCTTTGGAAATAATATTGGTATCAATGTCTCATATAGTACTTCTTACTTTGCAATTATTTGTTCTTATTAGCTTTCAGACATTAAGTAAATCAATTTTTAAAATTTTACTTAAGTGAATGTTTTATTTAGTAGTACATTAACAGTACATTAAGTCAAGTTCTTTTCTTCTGAAATTTTCAAAAGGACACTTGTTAAATTTGAATCTAAGGAATCTAGAGGAAAAACTGGACAAAGGAGACACTTTACACCCTATTATAGAGTAGGGGAAAAATTTATTTTCCCATAAAGAATGGAATATACCAAAAAGTCAGCTAATATTTTAAACGCACAATCAAATGAAAATATCTTGATGTGGGGGCCGGGCAGTGGCGCTGGAGGTAAGGTGCCTGCCTTGCCTGCGCTAACCTAGGACAGACCGCGGTTCGATCCCCCGGTTCCCCATATGGCCCCCCGTGCCTGCCAGAGCGACTTCTGAGCAAATAACCAGGAGTAACACCTGAGCGTCACTGGGTGTGGCCCAAAAACCAAAAAAAAAAAAATATCTTGATGTCCTGAAAGCTACTAAAATGTACCATAATGTCAAACTTTTTAAAGAATGATGAAGGATGCATGTCTGCAAAAATAAAGTTGATCAGGGCTTATGACCCTATTCAAGCCAAGTAAGTGAAAGTTTGCCTTCTCCTTTGTTTCTATACTACATGGGCTTTCATAGACATATTACACCTTATTTAATATTTCTTGTTATGTGCAGCAATTGCAAATAACAGTGACACATTGAAAGTACCATACTGGGATGTGATCTGTGGGAGGAGGCATCTGAGCAAGCTGCTCTGCAGTGATTTGGTCTCTGGCATCATTTCTGCTTCCATTCTCCAGGGATCTTCCTGTCATTTTGCTTCCTAAAATTGACCTGGCAATGCCTCATCATTAACTAACCTTTTTTTGCCAAGACTAGTCCTTAAATATTCTCATAAGCATCTTCTTCTTTATGCCAATAATGACGATCTTACTGAAAATTTCAAAGTGAAGTGCAGTCTCAAATATAAGATCTTTTTGTTTGCAAAGTTGGTATAGAGACTTTCTATATAGCTTCCATAAAACACAGACACAGTCATATTCTTGAAAAAGGATTTTCTCCATTTTTTAGTTTACAGTGTTTTCAGTTTTATCTATCAACACATATGTAATTCATAGCATTAATAAGTCCAAAGTCAGTAATTCAATCCCTGTCTGAGATGAGTCATTTTTATTAGACTTCTGAGAGTATTAGGCTTCAGTATTTTTACTCCCTCTCATCACTTCTTCACCTGCCTTTGCCTTTATCTGCTCCTGTCTTTACCTTTTTCTTCATTTAAACATATCTACAGATAGGAAAATATCTGATAAATCATGTACAGCAAAGTGTGAGATTTAGATATGTGTCTTTCAATGAAAACTGAAGGTAGAAAGAGTGTTTTTATTTGTTTTTTTTTGGGTCATACCCAGCAGTTTTACTCCTGACTCTGTACTCAGACATTACTCCTGACAATGTTGGGGGTGGACAATATGGGATGCTGAGGATCAAACCCAGTTAGCTGCATGCAAGGCAAACACTTTAGCTACTGTTCTGCTCTGACCTGAGTGATTTCTTTTCTTTTCTTTCCTTTTTCTTTTCTTTCTTCAGCATAATTGCTTTATTTAAGCAATGTGGTTATAAAATTGTTCATAGTTGGGGTTTAATCATAGAATGTATACTACCTTTTACAAGTGCACCTTTCTCACCACCGATGTCCCTTATTTGCCTTCCACACCTCAACCCTGCCTAGAACAGTAATTTTGCTTTTTCTCTCTCTCCCTTTCTCTCTCTACTCTCTCTCTCTCCTTTTTCTCGCTTTTCTCTTTTTTGACATTGTGATTTGCACTATTGTTAACAAAGAAGTGCAATGCATGCCAATTTTCCCTCTTTCAGCACACAGTTCTTGTCTAGAATGTGCAGTTCTAACTATCATTGTTACAATGGACCTAGCTCTACTCTTTAACTACACCCACAAATTTTTGTAGCCAGTTTCCTTCCATGGACTGATTGTCCTGCCACTTGTCTCTAGATATTATTGCCATACTGTCTTTTATTTAGGCAGCTAAGGATGAAATTTTGTTTCAAAAAAGGAGAACAATTTGGGGCTGAAAATATAGGACAGCTGTTAGGGCACTTGACTTACACAAGGCTGACCTGGATTCAATCCCTGGGATCCCATATGATCTCCTCAACACCATCAAGAGTGATCCTTGAGCAGAGAGCCAGTAAGCCTGGAGCATTACTAGGAGTGAATACTTCCCACACCTCCAAAGTGGTGCATTTTGTCATGAAATGTGATTTCTTTATATACCTAAGCACAAATATAGAGCTCTTTTTCCGAGTTTCACCTAACTAAAATAATGGCAATCATTGTACAAATATGTGAAAATGTATTTCTTGTATTTTAGAAAATAAAATCCCTTAGTGAACAGTATACAGTAAAGTTTACTGAATTCATTAGAATACCTAAGTAAACAGTAATGTTTCCAGGTCACTTTAAGTTGACTAGCAACATCATAATCATACTAATAGAATCAAAACTGTAGACTTTGGGCAAAATGCTATATTTTGAAATGAATTATTAATTACAAGGAATAAATGTAATATAGAATTTATTATGACCCGTCTTTTCAATAGATGATGTAATATTTTTGTTTGTTTGTTTGTTTTTGGGTCACACCTGGCAGTGCGCAGGAGTTACTTCTGGCTCCATGCTCAGAAATTGCTCCTGGCAGGCACGGGGGACCATATGGGTCACGGGGATTCGAACCGATGACCTTTTGCATGAAAGGCAAACGCCTTACCTCCATCCTATCTCCCGGGCCCCAGATGATGTAATATTAAGCCAAGTTACCTTCAGTTGCATTGTTACACAATGAGAATTAGAGAATTCATAATTAAATTAATTATAAATTAATCAGTAATCAAAATTTTAATTAATTGACAAATTCATAATTAAATTATAACACTTAGACAATATAATAGTTATTATTTTTACTACAAAATATATTACTGTGCTACTGAAGACAGAATAGCAATTCATAGGTAATTTATGTCGAGATGAAGTTGTAAAAATAAATGGTTTACATAGAATCAAGACAAGCTTTGTAATGACATGCTAGTTTTGATTTTAAGAATAAGTACGATCATTCTACTACCTCTAAGTCAAGAGGCATATGGTAAGATAATGAGGCAATAGTAAAAGTCATGTCTTCAAATTATTTTTCCTATATCACTGGGAATAACATAGATGAAAAAGTCTGAGAATTGTTGGCATTTATTTGACCTAAAGGTTTGAATATAAGATATGTCAGATTAAATGTCCACAATATGGACAAAGATGAGGCACCTTTTTTCTCATTGGAATAATGGCCATATAAAGATATAACTTATTTAAAAGTTCTATGTGTGTATATGCTGAAAGGATGGGGCAAATCTATGAATAATTTAGTGGGGGACAGTTAAAACTTTACTGGAGGCATACCACTGACAAGATATGATTTGTATGCTGTCTAAAATGAAAACCTTGGATAAAGGTCCATCTTATACGCAGTAATCCGATTAACAGTGGCCCTGAGAAAAGCTTGTTTTTGCTGCTGGTAATCAAAAGAGTATCTTTTATAGGGAAAGTGCCCTGAAGTGCTGCAGAGGGAAAAAGTATGGAAAATTCAAGAGGAAGCCAAAGGCATACAAACTCAAGTCATTGAGAGTTTCAAAGGAAACTCTCCCCTGTGTTCCTCCTTTTTTTTCCCTGCTTGATTGTTAGGTCTGAAACTTCAGACTTATAACAGATCATCATTCATCACCCAAATGAATGGGTTCTCTTAACAGTAATGCCCTTGTTTGGAAGACTACTTGTATATATGAGCTGCACATAAATAGATATACTTGAACCTTTTTAAGGAAACATGTAAGTTGGGCTTGTGCATCATTGTCATGTTTTTGGTTAGAAATTTCCCAAGTTGGGACCGGGCGGTGGCGCTGGAGGTAAGGTGCCTGCCTTACCGCGCTAGCTTTGGACGGAACACGGTTCGATCCCCCGTGCCCCATATGGTCCCCCAGGTCAAGGGCGACTTCTGAGCGCATAGCCAGGAGTAACCCCTGAGCGTCCCTGGGTATGGCCCAAAAACCAAAAAAAAAAAAAAAAAAGAAATTTCCCAAGTTTATAAAAGCCAGTGTATGTCTGCCATTTTATTGTACTTATTTTGTAATTCAATTTGATATGAAATCAATTTTTGTTTAGAAGTTAACTGGTCTTTTACTTCTCCATCCCCATCAATGTTCTCATTGATTTATATTAGAATGTCTTGCAAAGTGCTTAGTAGAAGACATAACTGTGTAGTTTATCTCATAACATATTTCTCTATTAACAGCAAACTTCTGAGCAATAGAACAAAAGTTCATATAGCCATAGATCAGTCATATTCATCAAGTATCTATATACTCTTTTTTATATAATTTTGAATGATAGGGATAATGTCCTTTAGTGAATGTGATGACACTAATTACCATGCCAGATTCATGACCAGAGGTCTGCATTAAACTAGAAATTAAATAGTGGGGAGAACATATTGACACAGAAGTTTCAACTCCCCTTACCCCTTGATTGCCCTGGGCTCAACTTTTCCTGTACTTTCTTTCCGGCATTTCTTTTGAAGCAGTGTCAGATGATTAAACTTGTCCAAAGTTTTCTTGCTTGCACAGCAAGTTTACCAGAAGTAGCCAAAGAAACTGAAACATAAAGAAGAGCAGAACATTGCCATCTGAGGAAAAGATACTTCAACCACTTTATGATTCTCCTTTTCAAAATGACTTTATTTACACATTGTGGTTACTAGGTTGTTTATAATAAAGATTTTGTTCACAGTTGTAGAGTAATTCAAGATTGAGTTTTAACTATATAATATACAGTTTCTTTCACTACTGCATTTCCTGCCACTAATGTCCCTAGTTTTCCTCCCCTATGCCTTCACACCTGCCTTCCTCTGTGGCAAACAATTTCTCTCTCTCTCTCTCTCTTTCTTTCTCTCTCTGTCTCTCCCCCCCCCACACACACTCACTCTCTCTTCTTTAATTATTTTCAGACACTTCAGTTGTAATATTGTTACTGATTAAGAATTGGGTACCATGCATATCTCATTCTCTCCTTTCCGTACCCAGTTCTTGTCCAGAATGATAGTTCCAATTATCACTACCATAGTTAGAAGTAGTTGGAAACTATCATTGATTTTCTTTTGACTAATTTTTGTTATCAGTGCCTTTCAGACTCAATGTCTTATTTTCTCAAGCAAGTTGCTTTCAACTTTTCTCTGATCTCAGTTTCCAGAATGTATGTTCTTGTCTATTAAAAGTGTTTACGGGGGACCAGGCGGTGGCGCTGGAGATAAGGTGCCTGCGCTAACCTAGGACGGACCACGGTTCGATCCCCCGGTTCCCCATATGGTCCCCCTTGCCTGCCAGGAGCGACTTCTGAGCGAATAGCCAGGAGTAATCCCTGAGCGTCATCGGGTGTGACTCCCCCCCAAAAAAAAGTGTTTACGGGGCCCAGGAGATAGCATAGAGGTAAGGCATTTACC
>PVKC010025319.1:0-16532 GCA_004027635.1 Crocidura indochinensis
AAGGAGATAGATATAAAATGATCACTTCATCTGTGGGTTACTAGAAGGAAAACTGGGGACATTGGTGGCTGGAAATGATACTTGTAAAGAATGGGTGTTAGAACATTGTGGGACTGAATCTCAACTATCAACAACTTTGTAACTATAGCATGCTGATTTAATAAAAATTGGTGGCGCCATCAAGAATTAGAGATAATTTCCAACTCAATTCAGGGACCTTATGTAGTGCTAAGGATCAGAACCAGTTTGTCCATGAGTCAGACAACCGAGTGTCATGTCTTTCCCGATTCTGTTCAATTTTTCATCTTCAGTCAGTGTACCTTCTGGTACTGCATGACTAATAGCCAGAGAACAAGTGAGTGCACAACAGATATCATATAGAACATCCCTGGGAGCAGTGTATAGGTTGTAAAATGACTTTAGAAGACAGAAAGGAAGAGTCCAATACATTGGTTCTGAATGCAGGATCATGAACATTTTTTGTTTGTATACGTCCCCGGGGTGTCTCTGGTAAGGGAAAGAGGTTGCATTCAGCTCTTTGTCATTTGGATCTTCACAATTTGCTTCATCAGGATAAATCCACAAGAACAAGAGAGAGAAAATGGCAGCCAAATGGAAGTGACGGTTTTCTATAATGTAACTCTCAAAGTAAACATCTCATTTTTCTTAGTCATTAGAATCATTGTAGTCATAAGAATCAAGCAAGTAGGTCCAGACTAGAATGTGAACAGCCAGTGCTCATGATTCTTAATTTTGTTCTGTTTATTTTTGAAGGAGTAACTACCAAGTTCCTTCTCAGCTTCAGGGAACCAGTTGGTGTTTGTATCTGGAAGTAAGCAGGCAGAGTTTTAAGAGGCATTGGGGTCATTCTCAGTGACACCAAGTCAATCGGGTGTGATTTTCCAAGTCTGGGATATGGCAATGAGGCTGATTGGACTTAGCAATATTAGGGCCACCAGACCTTAACCCAGTGGTGTTGAAATGGGAAGGACATCCAGCAGCTAGGGTCAAACTCCAGTCCTTGTAAATGCAAGGTCTATGTCTCTGATTCCTGAGTTATGTATTCCTTGGTGAAATAATTATTTTTCCTTGTAGCATAAGTTTATTATTTTATGATGAATAACATGTGTAAACATATCACTTTTTCCTTTTACTTTTCCACTTTATTTATTCATAATTTCTTTAAAGTATTATATAATTTCAAGGGAACAGTTTAAGAATTTTTCTCCCCAAGGAATTGCTCCATGCCTGGTAGTGCTCACGAGACCATCTGAAGTACTAGGGATTAAATTGAGTTGGCTACATGTGCAAGTAGCTAATCCCTGTAATGTGTCTCCAGTCCGAGACTCTTACACTTCTCTATGTGTCTATGATTCACACACCCACCAGGAAAGTTCCAGTACAACACTACTTTTTCCAAACAACCTTCTACCTATTTTTTCTATATACCTCTTTTTCCCCATCTAGTAACCCTAATAATACCATAACTTTCAAAGCTCAAGAGTTAGCTTTGTATTTTTGACCAGTTTATTTATTTTATATATTTATATTTTACAAATAGGTGACACTGTTAGTGTCTTTCATTTCTTTAAGTATTTAACTTAGTAAAATGACCTCAAGTTCCAACCATTTTGTCCTAAATGGCACTGTTTCATCTTTTTAATTGGAGAATAGTATTCTTTGAGTAAATATAGTACAGCTTACTTATCTAGTAACCTATTGATGGACATTAGGTAGATTTCATTCCTAAAAGCGTTGCTATAAATATAGGGTGAAAATATCCTTTCTTTGGGTCACAAATATATTTTCAAATTCATGTTTTTATATCTTTCACACAAATGATGAGAAGTGTTTTTGATCACATGGAATTATCATACAATCTTCCTATTTTATCTATATTATTTCCATTTTATTAATTAATTTATCCGTTCCTTATAGAAATCACCTCCAATGGTTCTCTAGAAGGCCTAGGACTATTCTGAGTCCTAGGAAAGTCAACAGTATGGGTTGACATCTTAGTGACTAGGCTCAATGGTACTTAGGAGTCTTTTATCTGGCAATCCATTTTCTTAAAAGCAATGTTTATTTTTTTCATAGTTGCTGCACTGACTTATGTTCCTTATAATACTTATAATAGGATTCCTTTCTCTTCACACGCGCATCGAATTTTGTTATCTTTTTGACATAAGTCATTTTAACTCAATCTGAGCTCACTATGCATTTGATTTTATTTCTCTAATATTAAGTGATGAATATTTTCATGTGTATGTATTCTGTGATCACACTCCTGTCTTCTTTCTTCCTTAGAGAATTATTTATTCTGGTATTTTTTATTAACATCTTTATGTAAGCACATGATTACAAATATGTTTGTAATTGAGTTTCAGTTATACTATTCAGGTATTTTTTGTTTTGTTTTTGTTTTCTGGGCTACACCCTTTTTGGTCACACCCGGCAGTGCTCAGGGGTTACTCCTGGCTCCATGCTCAGAAATTGCTCCTGGCAGGCACGGGGGACCAAATGGGGCACCGGGATTTGAACCCATGACCTTTTGCATGAAAGGCAAATGCCTTACCTCTATGCTATCTCCGGGGCCCGGGCTACACCCTTTTGAAGAGCAGGGGTTACTCCTGGCAATGTGCTCAGAAATCACTCCTGGAGCCAGGAGTACCCCTGAGCACTGCCTGGTGTGAGCCCCCCACCAATAAAAAGAAATTGCTCCTGGCTTGGGGGAACCATATGGGACCCTGGGGCTCGACTGCATTCTCTGCTAGGCTAGAACTTGCAAGGCAGATGCCTTATCTAGTGCCACCACTTTGGCCACTACTCAAGTATATTTTTTAATTGTTGCAATGCTTGAATCACACTTTATTTCAATGCTTGCACATGTGTGTGCATACTTGGTTGTGGTGCCGCTCATTGAAGATTGAACACTTTGTTGTACCAGAATACCAACCTTCATTTCCACTGGGATGACACTCATTGGGGGCAATACTGAATTTGAGGCTTCATGCTTGCAAAGCAGACATTTCCACCACTAAGCTATCACCAGGTCTTTTATCCACTTTTTGATTGTGTTTCTTGCATTTTTTTTTTTGGTTTAAAGTTATGTAAGTTCTCTATCTATTTTGGATATCAACACCTTGTCAGACTATGTTGTGCACCTATCTTCTCCAATTGCTAGGCTGTTTATTTTCAGTTAGGTGGTAGCTTCTTTGTATGTGTCAACACTTTTCAATTTTAACTAACTCCATTTGTTTATTTTTATCTTCCCCTCCAACGTATTTAACTCTCCAAATACATCTCTGAGATCTTAGAGTGAATGACTTGAATTTTCTTTTCTTTTTTTCTTCCCACCTCTTAAGTTTTCTTTTATGTAATTTATAATTTTGGGTCAAATATCTGTGTCTTGAGCCATTTTGAACTAATTTTTATATAAGATGTTAGTGATCAAATTTCATTTCATCGGATGAGATCAGTTTTTTCAATATCATTTACTGGAGAGGCTTTCCTTTCTCTATTGCATGGTTTTAGTTCTTTTCTCATAGACTAAATATAGATATGACTGTGGGTTAACTTCTTGGTTCTATATTTTTTCCATTGCCAGTATTCTTTGTTCTGATTTGTGTTCTGACATACAGTTTTTAAATGATTTTGTAATCTATTTAAATTATTTTTTCAATCTATTTAAACAAAAATACCTTAATCTTCCTTCTTTTCACTCAGAATTGCTTTGGACATTTTCTTTATTTCCATAAAAAATTTAAAATTATTCCAGTACTTTGAAAAACTGTCACTGATATTTTGATAGGAATTGTATTGAATATGTAGGTTGCTAATTTTAGATAAAATGGCCATTTTAGTAATGTTTTTCTTAAAATCCTGGAGCACAGGCTACATTTCCATTTTTGTACCTTACTTATTTTAGTAGTATTTTATAATTTTTTAAAAATAAGGCTTTTACCTTCTTACTTAGGTTTACTTATATAGTTCTTTAAATTTTTGATCAGGGTTTCAAGCTTAATTAGCTCAAACCAGTTCTGATGATCCTATTTCATTTTAAGGGTGAATTTAAGTATAAGTATAAAAAATCATTTTTTGTTGTTTGTTTGTTTTGGGTCACTTGGCAGCACTCCTGGTTATGTGTAAAAATCACTCTTGGCAGGGTTGAAGACCATATGGGATGCTGGGAATCCAACTCGGGTCCCTCCTGGGCTGGCAGCATGCAAGGCAAATGCCCTACCACTGTGCTATCACTCTGGCCCCAAGTATAAAATTCTAATAAGAAGCATGTCAGACTATGGGACCAGAAAGCTCAGTGGGCTAGAGTACAAACTTGACATGCAAGAGGAAAGAATTGATATATAATACATGTCACCTCCCAACACTGCTAAAGGTACCTCTTAGTAGTAAGCTGGAAGTAACCTTTGAGCAGCATTGAGTATAGTCTCCCCATCAAAGATCTTACAAAATAAAACATAATAATCAAATAAATGAACCAAAGGAAAAAATCAGGCTAATTACTGTGAGAATGTTGGGAGTGATTATCCTCATATTTAGTGAAAAAGGAGAGAACCACAAAAAAGGGACACTTTATGTTCCTTGGTTTGTGAATGATTTTGAGTTTGATATCTTAATCAAGTTAGTCATATTGGAACCTTGGAAACATCCAAACTAGGAAATCAAATAATACCAACTGAGTATGTATGGCAGAAGACAAATTCTATAAATCACCTGGAATGAGGTTATTGAGTTGCTGAATTGAAGTCTAAGTCATTCACCACTGTAATCCTTGTTATATCATTTAATTTATTTCCTTTCTTTAGTTTGAATTTATATTGCATGTTCCTGAAAGTATTCAAAGAGATTATAGTTTTCCTTATTTATAAAATAAAAACTATCACAGAGATGAAGCTGGAGAAATAGCACAGTGGTAGGGCATTTGCCTTGCATGCAGCCAACCCAAGATGCCAACCCAGGATACAGAGGTGTATCCTGGTATCCCATGTGGTTCCCTGAACCTGCTGGGAGGGATTTCTAAGTACAAAGCCAGGAGTAACCCCTGAATGTGCCACCAGGTGTGGCCCTAAAACAACAACAAAAAAACTATCACAGAAAGCTTTTAGACTTTTATTAGTCTTTGATCAAGGAAATATCTCTGTAAACTCAGATTTTACCTGAAAAATGAGAACAATGATAGTATCTATACTGTATTTTTTGTGGCAATGAACTGTATCAATAGCTGAAAAAAACCCCAAACAATGCTTCATTACAAGTGCAATAGAAGTAAAATATGATGATTATGATGATGTTCATTCTTGTGACTATTATAGATGAGTCAGTAAACTATATATTGTCTTTTCTTTCCATGAAAGTAGACATAACTCCTTTTTTTGCCAGTAAAAGGTAAGGTCAAGTAGATAAAATAATCTGTTAAAATAATACAATATTATATTGGGCAGAACCAGTACAGCTTCATTTTATATATATATATATATATATATATATATATATATATGAAAATAGAGGTTTATTCATTTAACTAGTAGAGCCAAATTTTGAAACTCTAGAATTCTCTAGAGTTCTTAAGAATCTCTAGACTTCTCTAGAATTCTCACTCTAGAGACTATTCTTTAAATTATTATTTCAAATACTTCCTCCACAGATAGATAATACATTGAGTTTTTCTCCTATTGATATGAGATTGCTAATGTTTTCATTTTGTTTTAAGTAAATGAAATGATCATCTTGTATACATATTCTTGAATAGTTATTTCTATATAATTAGTTACTAAAATAAATTAGATATTTTAATATCTAATAATGTTTTCTATATTAGATAATCAAAATTAAGAAATTAAACAAAAGCTAGTTTTTTTGCTACACAAAATAGTGCTCAAGGCACTCTTGACACCTTGTTTGGGAGTCTGTACTTATAGTCTTACCAGGAAGACTATAAGTAGGTATCCAGGATAGAATTCAGTCCTCCTACATACAAAACATTTGCTCCAACCATTTAGCTGTCTTTTGTCTGTAAAAATTTAAAATTATTTTTTTAAAATGTGCTTCAGAACAAGGCATTTGAGCTGGAGTGGAGATAAATTTTCATGTATAATTTTGGATTACAAATTGGATATACAAATTAGGCATACAAATCAAGAACAAATTTGCATATCCATCCCTCACCCTCATCATCACAAATTTAAGATTCTGTTTTTCTGCCTTCTTTTGGAGGTTTAAAAAAATCAAAGGGAAATTTATGACAAAATATTCTAGGTGTGGGACTACTTATTCTGGTCCTTCCCCATGTACTTTTATCCTAAGCAGCATGTTATTTTCCTCATCTAATTAGAAGTTAGAGATTTTAAGATCACTAAGTCAGGGAAGGACTGTTGTTCTACTGACAAGAGTTGCATATCATTATATAACATTAATATTAATGTGGAATCTCTACTTACTTCCTAACCCCTCCAGTTCTCGACAGCTACTATGTCCAACCTTTCCTGTCAAGTCAACATACACAGCTTCTCATCTCCTGAGCAGGCAGGAGGGAGCCATGCCACATCTCTACTCATTAATTTCACATAGCTCACAGTTGCAATTCCTCTCACTAGGTGCAGACAGGCTGGGAAGGAAAACAGCAACTGCCAGCTTAATCCATCCCTAACTCCTAGAGGCTTAACTACAAATATTCACCCTTAGCATAGCAAATAAACCAAACAAGCAAAAAATACCCACCACCACCAACGAATGAGGAAGGCACCTAGAAGCCTACCAAGCTCAATGAGTGATACTGCTATGGAAGATTACCGGTACTAAGTTCTATAAACTCACAGAGAATGACTTAGTGACACCATGTTGAGGATGCTAAATGAGCTCAAAAGAAACAATGGCACAGGTTATCAGCAAAGCACCAGAAAATATGAGGAAGTTAAACAAAACCAAAACACTAAAAATATGAGAGTAGAAATGAAGAAACTACAATCAGAAATGATAAAAATGAAGAGTATGGTAGGTAATATAAAAAACTCAATAGAAGGTCTGTTGAATCACAGCAGTAGAGGGGAAGATCAAGGAGTTCCAAGATAAGATATGAAAAGCTTCTAGGGAATAAAAGAAGATGGAAAAAAAGTCTGAAAAGAAAGGAATAGCACACTAGTGGAATATGGGATGAGTTCAAGAGAACAATATAAGAATTTTTAGAGTCCCCAAAGAGCAGAAGAGCAAATTTAATAATATACCATCCCATCAGTTTAAGAAATTATAGACATTTTCCAGGGTTGAAGAGTAGAAGCATCAAATGCAAGAAGCCCAGAGTTTCAGCAAAAATAAACTCATGTAGAAAAACTAACTCCAAGACACATTATCATCAGAATGACAAAATCCAAAGACAGGCAGAATATTGAAAACAGAAGTATCAAAAATAAAACGAAATGAAAATAAAAACAAATGAAAGATCATAAGATTAACATCAGATTTATCAAAGGAGACTTGACAAGTCAAAAGACAATTGAAGGAGGAGAGTGCACAAAAACTTAATGAAATGGTATGGAGTATACTCTATTCAAGTCTCACTCATCTCTGAGTTTTAAGAAAAATAAAAGACATAATTGAAATTATTCCCAGAGATGAGGGCCAGTAGGACTAACTCACGATATGAAGCTGACCACAAAGAATGGTGAGTGCAGTTGGAGAAACAACTACACTGAGGACTATCATAACAATGTCAACGAGTGTCGATGAGAAAGCCTGTCTCAAATACAGGCAGGTGGGGAAGGGAAATGGGGAGCACTGGTGATGGGGTTGTTCTATTTATAACAGAAACCCAACTACAATCATGTTTGTAATCATGATGTTTAAAGATATTATTTTTTATTTTGTTAATAAATGATGCCTATTTTATTACTTCAAGTGTTAATGATAAAAAAATGTTCAGCATAGCTGTTGTGTTTATAAAAGTGAAAACTACAGACTATGTATCTAGCTCAGTCAACAGATGGACCTGATGTCTCTGAGTGACGACAATAGAGCATTGTACATAAAGATATTATTTTTTTAAAAAAGAATACTCTATTCAGCTATATTATCATTCAGATCTGAAGGAACTTTATAGAGCTTTAGGGAACTGAAAGCCTAAATGCAGCAGTTTACAAGCTGTTGCATTACAGGGGCTTCTTAGAAAGGCAAGTCAAACTTCCCAGCATCTGGCTAGCACTAATTGTGGCACCATTCATAATATATCCACCCATTCATAGTCCATACATGTTGGCCTCTACTTGGTTAAGAAAGACGGATTTACTGCTAACTTGCTAGAGATTTTAAAAGCCATGTTTCACATATATTGAATTTCTATGTTTGATCAGGTGTTCTATTTTTAATTTTTTTACATTCATAGAGATTTTTGTAGCAATATTAACTTATTATTGTGGATAATAAAGCAATATGTATAATGTGATCATATCTAACATAAAGTCAATATTCTTTTTTGTTTGTTTGTTTTTTGTTTTTTGGGTCACACCTGGCAGTGCTCAGGGGTTACTCCTGACTCCATGCTCAGAAATTGCTCCTGGCAGGCACGGGGGACCATATGGGGTACCGGGATTCGAACCGATGACCTTTTGCATGAAAGGCAAATGCCTTACCTCCACGCTATCTCCTGGGCCCCATAAAGTCAATATTCTTTATTATAAAACACACATTTATATACTTTTATAGTACTATTCAGATTACCCCAATTTTCCTAATTCTCTTTATTCTTTCTAAAAATTTGTATTTTAGGATTTATCTATTTATGGAAATTAAAAATTTATTAGCACAGAATTATTCATTATTTTTCTTTTTAATTTATATATAAAGGAAGATATATAGTTTTATCATTTTATTACTTTAAATTTTGTGGAATTTCAGGATATTTGCTCTATTCTATATAGATCTATATGTATGTAGATTTTTACCATCTACACAGCAAATTTTTTTTTTGAATATTGGAACGCTTCACGAATTTGCGTGCCATCCTTGTGCAGGGGTCATGCTAATCTCTGTATTATTCCAATTTTAGTATATGTGCTGCCGAATCGAGTGCTACGATAAATTTTTTTTAATAAAAGAAAGACCGGGACCCGGGAGATAGCATGGAGGTAAGGCGTTTGCCTTTCATGCAAAAGGTCATCGGTTCGAATCCCGGTGCCCCATATGGTCCCCCGTGCCTGCCAGGAGCAATTTCTGAGCATGGAGCCAGGAGTAACCCCTGAGCACTGCCGGGTGTGACCCCCCCCAAATAAAAGAAAGACCTCTCATATATGGGTTTTCAAAAAGAAATATAACAAATGAATAAAAATGGTCAAAGTCAGTGGAACTGACAATTTTGTCTATTGAACTGAACTCACATAAGTGGAAGTTGGATTGGGCAGGGCTCTTGGGTGAAGGTAAGCAGACACTGGTGATGGGTGTGGTATTGAAATGATATATTCATGAAAGGTATAGTTTACAGTATTGTGTGGGGAGGAGGGAGATTTGGGACATTGGTAATGGGAATGTTGCACTGGTGATGGGTGGTGTTCTTTACATGACTGAAACCCAAAGACAATCATGTATATAATCAAGGTGTTTAAATAAACAGCAGGGCAAAAGAAAAACTTGCAATTCAAGTAGCATTATAGAACTTCAATAACTTGACATACATATTTAGAGATGGGCTGGTGAATATGATTTTATAAGTTATTTGCCAATCAAGTGGAGCAACTATAATAATTTTACTATATATAATTTGACATAGTAATATATTGATACAGCTATGTAAAGATATGAGTGACTTTCCCTCTATTCTCAAATGTTTTAAGAAGTTTCTCTTAAATTATTTATTTTTATCTTTTATTGCTAAAGTCTATCCTTATAAAACAACTAATGTCTTTTAATATTTTAGATTACATCCGTACATTTATCTGCATTTAAAAAACAATAAAATCTCTCAAAAAATTTACAGTATTGTGAATTTCAGAACCTCAAGATGGTGACAAGACTATCAAATATTAATGCATAGCATCATGATTTTGGAAGTTGGTGCTATATGTATCTTTCTTTTAATTTATTTATTCCACAAATAAATACAGGAAGTTAGGCATTATTCTAAGAATAATTCATACATTGGCAAGTTGAACCAAAATTCCCTGTCATTCTGGAACCATATTCTCTGACCATTTATAGAGTTTATAACTATGAAAATGTCAGTACACAGATTCACTGCCCATTCTTGAACACTAAGAACATTCAGAAGATATTTTAGATCATTCCAGAAATTCTCTCTAGCCTTACCCCAGATCCCAATGATATCCAAAATATTTATCCTATCGAAACATGCCTTCCAATAAATTAACTTTTATCTGAGGGATATCTCAACACAGAGAAGCACAGAGAAATACATGCTTCATTAGAATCTTAACTTAGTAACCACATCCCAATTCATTTGGCACAGAAAATTCATAAGTGAGCACCTTAAGTATTTTGTTTTTATTTTTGGGTCACACTCAGAAGACTTAGGGCTTTCTCTTTATTCCTGGCACTTATTCCTGGCACAGGGGTATCACTCCTAGTGGATTTGGGACCATATGGGATACTGGGGAGCCCAGATTGGCAGCACACAAGTAAAGCACTCTACCCACTGTAATATCTTCCTGGTCCCTAAATACCATTATTATCATCTTAAAATAGGGAATATAGAAAATGAATATTTCTAGTCTCCAAGTTTTCTTGACAGGAGCAACCATTATACCTCATTGCTATTTTGTGTAGTATTTCAGAAAAGAAAAAAATGTAAATGTGTGAAATTTACACATGTACTCTATAAAATGTAAAATGAGTGAAAATATATAAATTGCTCTGGAATTGGTGTTACAGTCATCATATAATCTCCATACATGTTTATTTATATATAATGTGCATATATACTCTATAAAACACATAATAGTGCATATGTAAATAATATATAACACAATATATTTTCTTTCCCCAAGAGATCTATAATCTATGCTTTTTACCACTGGAAAAAAGACACAATTAGACCTTTCAGAGTCTACAGGATGAGAACTTTGAACTGACAAACTTTAGGAGTTCCCAAAACATCACTGTGGGCTACCACCACCAGTGTAGGAACAAAGAAAGATCAGAAAGTTTAGGTTATGTCAAATGAGTTTGAGATCAAAATACTCTAATGAGGGGCCTCGTAGATCACTGAACTCGCTTATGGTTATTCATCCATTTCCAGAATTTATACTGAGCTACTGCTCAGAATTCATAATTCCATTACGGGTTCCTTAATCTATGACCAGGATGTTGGGAAAGGTACAGTGGAAGACACTAAGATTATTTCGCCTACTAAAATAGTCAAATAAAGCTACACTAGAATAAGGGCCTTGGTCAGCAAAAGGAAAGCTCTGTGTCCCTTTATAGAAAATGTTAGTTGATTCATGACTTAGAAGCTTCACATCACAGGATGTGGTTTTGTGAGATTATCTCTCCTCTTTTAGCAACTGCCATATTCCAGAAATGCATGCACATATATGCAAACTCATACTCCAAACACTCAGAAACTCACTTCCTCTAACTTCACTACTAAAGTTCCATTTCATTGTAGAAATTAAAAAAATCATTACTAATTTCTAATATTGTGATTTTGGAATCATCAGTTTATACCTGGGTACTTTTTTTCCACTAATAGTGAAAAAAAAAACCCTCATGTAGGTTCAGATTAAATGAAAAAAAAAAGGGGGGGTGCTATTATATTCTAATCTAAAACATTACTATTAGTAGGAAAAGACCAAAAAAAAAACTAGGAAAGTGAATAATCCAGAAAAGAAAAAGAATCATTAGAAGCTAGAAATATTCTGAATTACTTCATTAATAAAGAATCTATCTCCTCAAAGAGAGTACCAATACTCTAAGAATATTAAAGCTGAAATCCTTTATGAAAGGAAAACGTTTCATAATTCCAAATCTAGAAGCTACAAAGTTGGTTCTATGAAAGGTAGTTTCTTGAAGATGTTTTGATATGAATTTCTTGAAGTGAAATTAAGATGTTTTGGGTTGGAAAAGGAGAGCTGTCTTAACCTGTTACCTCTTCTCTCAGTTTTTTTTTTGGGTGGAGGGTGTTAAACTGAACATCTCTAATTTCTTACCTGGTTCTTTATTGTTCTTCTAATCTAGGACACAAAGTTGTGAGCCATTCTCGTGGGCATCTTCAGGTTAGTGTTCAGGTTGTCTGCTAAGCAACTTAGCAATGCCTATTTAAGCCTTAGAAATAGGTATCCCCATTTAATATATGAGAAAATCCAGAGAAGCAACTTGATTATGTGAAACTTAATGATAAAGTTAGAATTTAAGAACTTTTCTAGGGCAAAGGTTTCTGCTTTTTCCATTTCTTATGCAATTACTCAATTAAGAACTAATTTCTAACATCATCCAGGAAGAAAAGAACAAAATTTTCTAAGTCCATAATTCCCAAAGCTAGTTTATAAATAGGAGTAATAATCACTGGGAAGAGGGAAAATGAAATGGAAGAAGTAATATGGCCTAGGCAGCATTACATAAGATTGAATATGACCTCTTTACCAACTTACCAAGGTCCCAACTTCAAATAATTTAGGTATTGATTACCTTTTCTCTTTCAGGACCCATAGAAGAGTAAATTGTTTGCTTTGATATAACCAAGTTATATAACAGGTTTCCGAGGAACAGAAAATTTGTATTTGTGTATGCAGAAAGGACATATTGTGACATCACCTTTCCCAAATGTAATGTTGAAAATACAATTTCTCTGTCAATCTAAAGGATAAATTACTCCAGTGAGAGAATGTTGCGTAAAGAAAAAACATTATTAAACAAAAAAGTTAGCAAGTTGAAAAGCATATTTAAACCCTAGAGAACCATACTGTCTACATTATCTCCAGAAGCAGCTAAACTTGTTAGTCCTTAGACGGGACATATAACCTGGAGGGTCTCAGAGAGTGTCTCATATGTTTTTTGTGAACTTGTCTTTTGATGACTTTGATCTAGAAGTTTCATGTTTATTCCTATAAATCTAAGTAGTGCTTATGATTATTTCCAATTCCTCCACTTACTATTTTTTTTTTGCTATTTTTGTTTGTTTGTTTGGTATTTTTTGGACTTTGGGTCACACCCAGTGACGCTCAGGCTATGCACTCCTAGCTATGTACTCAGAAATCACTCCTGGCTTGGGGGACCATATGGGATGCTGAGGGGATAAAACTGCTGTCCATCCTCAGTGTGTGCAAGGCAAACACGTCTTACTGCTTGAGCCACTGCTCTGGCCCCCTCCACTTATTTTTTGTCTATGCAGATACTTTATTTATTGATTTTATTATTTTATTTTTAATGTCTTTATTTAAGCACTATGATTACAAACATGTTTGTTATTTATTGATTATATGTGCCATATCCAGCACTGTTGGTAGTGCTGGGGTTTCAACTCTGGGTCTCAAGTGATAGAGTTACCATTTTTTCTTTCTTTCTGGCCCCAGGTAGTTACTGTTCATACAGACTGTATGCTGTTCTGCAACTGTTGGAGAAGGATAGAAAAGAAAATAGAGCATAAATTATACTTTCTGAAGGCTGACCTTGTGTTTGGTTAATAGATCACACCTCAAGAGTTTCCAGGGTTTTAAAATTTGAGTTCAGTTTTTCACTTTCTTTGGTTCAGTTTCCAACACTACCCCATTAGCCCCTCCTTTACTCATCCTCAGAACTGTGGGAAATTGATCTGTATACTTTATCAATATACCTGAAGGTAAACAATGGGAGCTTACCAATATCAGTCTGTTTCTATGGCAAAGAACCATGAAAACCTAAACCGAAGAAGCTGGCCAAAGTCTATTAGGGCATTCACATAAAGAGCAAGGAGAGAACCATATTTATATATTTCTTATTTTTGTTTGTTTTTTGTTTTTGGGCCACACCCTGTAATGCTCAGGGGTTACTCCTGGCTTTGCACTCCGAAATTGCTCTTGGCTTGGAGGACCATATGGGACTCTAGGTATCGAACCCAGGTCTGTTCTGGGTCTGATGCATGCAAGGCAAATGCTCTACCACTGTGCTATCACCTCGGCTCCACATATCCATCTATTTCTTCCTCACATAATGTCCTCCTCCTAATTCCTCCTCACATAATGTCTTTTACATCTTGAGTTATTTTAAATCCAACAAATACCATTTAGTCATGCATTTCTGCCAAGCCATTTAACTTCTTGCTTTTCACTTATTTGGGTTTTCAGGACTTCTTATACAGATAAAGAAATACAAACAAATGCAACCTTTCAACTCACCCCCTATGCATCAACTCAATGCATATCTGAGCAAAATAAATGCATATCAGAGCTAAATTTGGGAACTCTCAGAGGTTTCTGGAAAAAGTTAAGGTCAGTTATCTTTACACTCATTCTTTTTTTATTATAATAATAATTTTTATTTTGACCAAAGTGGATTACATAACTTTCACAGTAATATTTTAGGTACATATTAACATTGACTCAGGAAAATTCCCATCACCAAAGCTGGCCTCCCTCCACCCCTGTTTCCAGCTTGCATCCCATATCCCCCTCCTTTACCCCCTGGGCTGCTAGTATAAATGGTCCTGTCTGTGTCTAGCTTGTTGTAGATTGGGTATCGATTCTTTTGTCATTGACTTTGGATTTGGTGTTTAAGTCTAATCATTTTTATTACTACTTTAGTGATCATGCAACTGTTTGGTCTTGGTATCCTCCATTATTTCCCCCTCAGTTTGAGAGGCGGAACAAGATGGTTCAAGTTATGTGGTTCTATTTGAAGAAAAGAAAAGCAATAAAATGGGGCAAAAATCAAACAAGTCGAAAACAGGCAGAGTCCTTACAGGCTCTCAACACCAGTTTGAGAGAAGAAAGGGAAAAAGGAAGATAAACACCACTACAAAACAAAAAGAAAAATCAAACAAAAAATCCAATGAGCACTGTAGCAATAAAGGCAAGCACCACATAATAACCACAGTCCTGAAATAAAAACAAAACAGAGCACAAAGAAAAATGAAAACAACAACAAAAAAAGTAAAAAAAATTATTTTGTGCTACTTCTTTTTTTTTCTGCATAGGCACAGTAAATATTGGGGAAATTAGAAAGGGAATTCCTTTGGCATAAGAGGTACAGGGTTTCTTCATGCTTGAAGTATACTGTCATGGGAATAACTACATACTCTTTGCATGCTTATTTACTCTCCCCTAGGTCCTTTTGTGGTGTATGGAAGACTTCTGCTCCTTCATGGGTGATAAAATCAGACCTATGTATCTAGAGATCTTGGTATCTGCACAGGTCAAAGAATGGAGCTTATGATGAAGTCTTTCTTTCTGGTTCTAGAAGTTCTGTTCCTTCACTGTTGTTTTAATCAGTCTTCTGTAGTGGCTGATCCTAGGATGAAGCCTGGGATAGTCTCTCGTTATGTTTCCAGAAGACCAGTTCAGTTGCAATTGTCTCAGTCAGACTTCTGGAATTAGAGATCTTGGTTGTTGTACAGATCATAGGCCAAGACCTAGACTAGAGCTTTTTTATCGATCCCAGGATATGTTCTGCTCAGTCATGATTGTCACAGTCAGTCTTCTATAGATAGTGATCTTGGCTTTTGCACAGATCAAAGGATGACAAGTGTTCTGATTTTGTCTTATCTTTAGATGGTGAGGTAAGACAACCCGCTCTTAGATCAAGTTGTTACCGTTTTCTCTTTGTCAGGATATCCTATCAAAACTGGCACATGTTGGTGTCAGAGCAGTGTTAAGGATGCCCCGGAGGGGATTTGGTTCCTGGAGCTGTTGTGGAGAACTGTGTCATTTCTATGTCTGGGATCCAGGGTTCGAGGTTGGAGGATCCGTGTCTAATCACCTGGAGTCTAAGTTGGGTCCACATGACGTATGTTCAAGGTGGGAGATGCCCCTGTGCTTAAAAAAGTATGAGTTCTATGGGGAAGGGGGGAGGACAACTTTGGTGGTGAGCATCCCCCTGATTCAATGTTAATATGTACCTAAAATACTAATGTGAAAGAAGATATGTGAGCCACTATGATCAAAATAAAAATAAAAAAAAAACATATGAGTTCTTATCCCTAGTAGATATGTTTTTTTTTTTTTTTTTGGTTTTTGGGTCACACCCGGTGACGCTCAGGGGTTACTCCTGGCTATGTGCTCAGAAGTCACTCCTGGCAGGCACGGGGGACCATATGGGGAACCGGGGGATCGAACCGCGGTCCGTTCTAGGTTAGCGCAGGCAAGGCAGGCACCTTACCTCCAGCGCCACCGCCCGGCCCCCGATATGTTTGTTTTTATATATACAATTTCTCCTTTTTTTAGTATGCCTTTGCAGGAAGAAATGATGGTACATTATATTGCTGGTACATTTGGGGGTGGAAAGAGAAGAAAACAGAAACAAAACAAAAAATAAAAATATATATGTTCACGTATATATAAAGATAAAGAAAAAAGTTTTTTAAAAATGAATTAAAAAAA
>PVKC010025320.1:0-16519 GCA_004027635.1 Crocidura indochinensis
TAATCCCTTATGATCCTCCCCCCAAGCTTGCTAGTAGTAATTTCTGAGTGCAGAGTCAGTAGTGACTATTGAGTGTCACTGGGCATGGCCATAATAAACAAAAATAAAATAAAAAATGAAACAGCAAGGATGTGGAAAACGTCTGTTTCTGGATTGGAAGGATTAGTATTGTCAAGACAACAATCCTATTCAAAGTATTTTAAAAATTCAATGTAATCCATATAGAAGTAGCCATGACATTTTTAAATACATCTGAAATTTCTATGAAATAATAATCCCACCCAAATAATCAAAGAAATCTGAAGATTGCAAGATGCCTATAATTAAAATCATATTTTAAAATTATAATATAAAGCTAATCCAATCAAAATAATATGATACTACATTAAGGACAGAGTCTCAGATTAGTGGAATAGAACTGAGAGCCCAGAGATAAGATTTTAAGTATATGAATAGCTAATATTTGACACAATGTGCAGAGTATGCATTGGAGTGAAAGCCCCTTCAACAAAGATTTTGGGAAGCTGGTTGGTTAATATGCAATAAAAAATCCTCCATTCCTCTACATCTTTATATAATTCACATAGTCAATTCAAAATGAATTAGAAATGACTATGTATATTCTGAATCCATTATAGCCCCAAGTTTTTAAAAAAAGACAACTTTGATCAAGAAAATAGCTGCATCCTTATTAATCTGTGTCATTGATGACTCCTGTAGTCTGAGATAAAGACATTATTTTTGTTTCTAGGTTCTACTTTGGAATATGAGATTACTATTGTGAGAATAAAATGATCATGGACAAGTAAATTTTAGATGGTGGAACTCAATCATTCTTTACTGAGGAGGTTATAATCACTGCAATAATTAACAGAAACAGAGCTACAATCAAATTTTTTGAATTTCAAAGATAAACTAATTTTCACATGTCCCCTAGGAATGCAATACATAAAATTATTCTAAGTTGTGCATTTATTTAGCCATATAAATTCTATTTTAAATAAATAAATTAATTTGGAATCTCAAATTCACTTAGTAATATTGTGAAATGAGTGAATCAAATGTAAGATTTGATGGTCATGTTCTCAATGGAAATTAAGTTTTGGAAAGTATCTGTGTACAATTAAAATCATTATAAACTACTGTAAATAACCAGAAAACAAGATTTATCTGTATTTTGTCAGCAAATTTATTTTTAAAACTCTTAGATTTGATTAGCAGGCTTATGAACAAATCAACCTGTGGACGCTCATGATGTTTTCTTAGTTTTAATAAAATGAAGTCCCCTTCACCATAGGTAATCTAACTATATACATGCTAAATATGCAAATTGACAATAAATAATAGAGGTCAAATCTATACCCTTATATGGCATCAGCCCCAAGTGGGACATTCCAAGTGTGTGTTTCAGCCAAAACACACAGTGATAGTTTGATTACAATGGATCTTTCCATTTTGGAGAGAACAGTAATCTGCACTTATAAACATAGATACCTAATTTACTGTAATTTTTGACTTATTTTTCCTCTCTTCCTCAATCAATTTTATCATACTATCCTTAATATAATTTGTGTTGGATTACAAACCATGTTTTGGTAGTAAAAAATTGATTTCAGAAAGAAAAGATAAACTTAACAGCTATGAGATTTAATTCAGCATTATAGAATGCTAATATTAATAAACCAAAGGTAACTAGATTTCCACTGAGAAAGTGTCATTTTCCAAATGTAAGATATGATCTTAAAATGTTAGACTATCGTTTAAAGAATGTGGAACATTATTTAAATTAGTGTTCATTATAGTGTGGAATTTTCCTTTAATCAAATACATAAATCCAGAAATTACTAGTGAATAAAGGTGGGTTCTATTTGTCAAATGTTCCATTTAAGAACTTTTTTGACAAGATAAGAAAAACACATGAAAATTTAAAGCACAGAGGCATAAAAATGATAAAGTAATTGAAGTATAAAAGTTATTTTCTCTTCTCCAAATACTTGATTATTCATGCACATAGAGTCAGCAGATAAACCACAGATTTTCAACTGC
Source organism: Crocidura indochinensis (assembly GCA_004027635.1). Classification (NCBI taxonomy): domain Eukaryota; kingdom Metazoa; phylum Chordata; class Mammalia; order Eulipotyphla; family Soricidae; genus Crocidura; species Crocidura indochinensis. The sequence goes on from PVKC010025320.1 coordinate 2,047, forward strand.
TGTCTTTGATTGTGTCCTGAAGATGTTAAAGAAACATGCAGAAAATTAGTATGACCAAATATACATTCAAAATATTTCTGGGAATCTGAGTGGTGGTGCAGAGCGATAAGGTGTCTGCCCCGCCAGCACTAGCTGAGAACAGAACGTGGTTCAATCCCCCGACGTCCCATATGGTCCCCCCAAACAGGGGAAATTTCTGAGCACCTAGCCAGGAGTAACCCCTGAGCATCACCGGGTATGGCTGAAACCCAAACAAATTATGTATGTAATCAAGGTGTTTAAATAAAATATATTAATTAATAAAAGCACTTTCTGGATGTAAGGCCATGAAAATAAATTAATATTTGTTAGTAAACACATAATTAGTGATATATGGATAAAATAAGGCATATGACTTTGAGGTTTTTAGAATTACTCAGGGAGAAAATATCGAGCTAAAATTAGGTTTTCAAAATATATATTTATACAGATGAATTCTCTGTGTAAACTTTTATATTCTTGAATCAGCAATAAAGTAAAATGAAGCATTTTAAATGTGGCTGTTAATACCATAATATTTATGCCATCTTAAAATATGTAACGTGACATTTACAACTAAAATAGTAAAATAGTAAACAAAAATAATATTTTTTGTGAGGGTCACACCTGGCAACACTGAGGAATAACTCCTGGCTATGCCCTCAGAAATAGCCCATGGCAGGATCAGGGGACCATATGGGATGCTGGATTTGAACCACTCTTGGTCCTGGGTTGTCTACTTACAAAGCAAACGCCCTACCGCTGTGCTATCCCTTTGGACCTCAAAATAATTATTTACGTTTAGTCTAATTTCAAAACCCCAATATCCAAAGCTGGAATGATTGCATAGCAGGTAAGGTGCTTGCCTTGCATGTAGCTCAACACGGTTCAATCCCTGGCACCTCATATTTTTGGCCGCACTATTTTAGGAATGGCTCCACAACTCAGAGGTAGGAGTAAACCCTGACCACCGTCAGTGTGTCCCCCCAAAACAAAAAGAAACAAACAAAAAACCCAATAGGAGGGGTGAGACTGTGATTAATGTTAGAGCATGTTTCTTGTTTATGTGAGACTTTCATCTTGATGACTAAAATGTAGCAAAAACAACCCAAAGCAGCAGGAGATAGTATTTGCTTTGCTCTCTAAATAGTAGATTTAATATGTTGTCAATATTGTATGAGTCTATATTGTCTCAATAATACAATAATTCAATAATATTGAATGGAAATACCATTTCAATTTGCAGTATGTCTAATTATTGTACTAATAATTGTATATTATTTAATTATAGACAACACACTAATATTTAGGTCAAAAACCCTTGTATAATTATTCAGATATAAAAGAACAAGTAGAATCACATTAATACATTTTGGTAATGAATAAATATTTATATATTGGCATATGCATGTTTATATTGATATATTATGATTAGGGGAAAGTCATTTGATCATGTTATATTTGATGAATAAAATCATATTATGATAAGAAGAAACTATTTTAATAACTACCAACGAATAATCATTAAATTTAAATTATATGCTGAGAACTGTGGTTTGGAAGCTTGCTGTATGCTTACTCTTGCATACAAGAATTCCCAAAGGCAAATTACTTCACTCTGTTGAACTACATTTCTTTACATGGTAAAAGGAGGAACATACTTGCAGGATACCTAACAGGATCTGAGATTACTTGATTTCAGTGCTAACCAAGGTTTCTATTGCAGAAATCCTTTTATTTGGGAATTAAGTTTCGGGGAAATATTTATACAGTGAGATTCAATCTAGTAACCAAAAAAGTATGTTTTACTAGGTAGCTTCTTATAAAGGTCAATTTCTTGGTATCATGTGTTATGTTTTCTCCTCCTTCAACTGCATGCTGATCAACTACATGCATTTAACCAATAAATATGGTAAAACTGCAATTTGCGATGCAGCAAAAATACATGTGTATATATAATTTAATATAGAGAATGCTATAATATATTAACATAACATATGTTATATATAAATATATAATTTAATATATAATCAAAATACTCTAAACTTATTCATCAGTAAAATGGAAAGCATATATCTGTACAATCTAATACAATACAACAACTAAGGGAAATGAAAACTAGAACATATGTAACAATATACATAGCACTAACAATACAAATAATTAGACCGAGAATATAAACTGGAGTCTCAATTTACATAAATCTTTAAAAAACTTAAATTTATACATTTATGAGACCATATTCAAAATAACTGTTTTTAATTGTTTGGGGGTCACATCAAGATCACACCTAAATAACACCTGGTAAATAAACCTGGGTTTACTCCTAGATATGTGTTGAGGATTTCTTCCTGGTAGGAAGTAAGGGAACATAATAACATGGTACTTGGGATAGAATGGGGTTAGCTGCATGCGAGGCAAAAAGTCTATCAGCAGTATTAAATTTTCTGACTTATAGGATAAATAAGAAATAAAAATATTTTATTTAGTCAAATAAATAAAACAGAATAAAATAAATAGATAATTAATCAAAAATAAATACAACTTTTATGAAATAAAAATGTATTGTGACTAACATTATGTGGAGATCTTCTAGTAAATTTAACCTATATGACTTTCTCTCTTATAAAGTGTTTCTTCATTTTACTAAGCACAACATATTTGAACCCATGCCTTACAAACCTATACATTTCTATATTAGTTTGCAAAAGAAAGTAACCCCAACTATATTTTTTATGCTTTGAAATGAAATTTTGAATCACAGTGAAATATAGTAACAAATATATTCATGAATGATGATATCAGTATACAAAGTTCAACACCATCCCTTCACCAGTGTACATTTCCTGTCCCAATATCTCCCAGTTTCGCACTCCTGTCCTCCCTCTTGAGCTACCCAACTGCCTTCCTCTATGGCATTTTTCTTCTTTCCTCCCTATCTTTCCTTATTTCTTTCTTTGCTCCTGTCCTCCCTCCTCTTTCCTCCTTTCTTTCTTTTCTTTCTTCTTTCTTTATCTTCTTTCTTTCTTCTTTCTCTTTCTTTCTCTTTCTTTTTCTTCTTTCTTTCTTTCTTTTCTTTCCTCCCTCCCTTTCTTTTTCTTTCTTCTTTCTTTCTCTTTCTTTCCTTCTTCCTTCCTCCTTCTTCCCTTCATTCCTTTCTTCTTTCTTTCTTTCTTTCTTTCTTTCTTTCTTTCTTTCTTTCTTTCTTTCTTTCTTTCTTTCTTTCTTTCTTTCTTTCTTTCTTTCTTTCTTTCTTTCTTTCCTTCTTTCTTTCTTTTTTTTGTCCCCAATTTCCAATACAGACCAGGCAAGGGTCTGGGTTGAAGTGTATATAGGGTGCGTTTACTGACCTCCTTTTTCTATACAGTCCGTGTGAGGAACACAGCCTGTGGTAAGAATTGGGAGGCCTTATTTTTTTTCTTTTCTTTTTTTCCTTCTTTCTTTCTCTCTTCTTTCTTTCTTTCTTTCTTTCTCTTTCTTTCTTTCTTCTTTCTTTTTCTTCTTTCTTTCTTCTTTCTCTCTTTCTCTTTTTCTTCTTTCTTTCTTTCTTTCTTTCTTTTCTCTCCTCCCTCCCTTTCTTTCTTTTTCTTTCTTCTTTCTTTCTCTTTCTTTCCTTCTTCCTTCCTCCTTCTGCCTTCATTCTTTTCTCCTTCCTTCCTTCCTTCCTTCCTTCCTTCCTTCCTTCCTTCCTTCCTTCCTTCTTTCTTTCTTTCTTTCTTTCTTTCTTCTTTCTTTCTTTCTTTCTCTTTCTTTCTTTCTTTCCCTTCCTTCCTTCCTTCCTTCCTTCCTTCCTTCCTTCCTTCCTTCCTTTCTCTCATCACATTGTGACTTCAAATATTGTTACTGAAGGACTATAATGTATATCAATTTACCTTCTTTCAGCACCCAATTTTGTCCAGAATGATTCTCTCCAAATATCATTGTCATGATAATCTATGTTCAACCCTAACTGCTCTACCCTGCTCTTGTGGCAAACTTCCTCCCATGGATCTATCCTCCTGACTCTCTTCTCTATTATCTTATTCCAATATTTTTAACCATGATTAGTTTCAGTGCATTTAAAAATACATTAAAAATCTTCCACTGTACATATTATGCACAACAGTATTCAATTATATATAAATATATATATGCTGTGATCATATTTATAACCACTACTATATCAAAATGAAAATATTAAAAGACATTTTATTTACATTAGTGGAGGGATAGAATCCTAAAAAGATTAACAAAAAAGTGAAGAAGGATAATTTATGATGAGTTTAATGTTAATAAACTAAAGAACTACACTTCCTGGATGTCTTAGAAAATTGGGGAATTTCAGTTAGAAATTTCAGTTAGGCAAGTGAATATCAATTATACTAATTTGGATTTTTAATCTTGTTACAAATTTAAACAGTACCAATGACCATAGAATATGTATCACATGACCTTTTTATATAAAAATACTATAGAAATACTATATATTTTATATAAAAATATGATAGTAAGGCACTGCATTGGCTCTCACTAATTGAATCCCAGCAACATACATGATATGGAAAGATTTCTAGCCAGGAAGGATTTCTAAGTGCAGAGTTAAGTTCAGGCTTTGAGAACCCTAGGTATAACCCCTAAACCAAAACTGAAAGGAAAGAAAATCAATATTTTAGATGTCTATTAAACTTTTAAATAGAAGTTAAATCATAAGTTAATTAAATTTTATTTGTTAATTATCACTTCCTACTACTTTTGTGAAAACAAATCAGGATGGTTAGGTGGAGAGTATACACTACAGAGACATATACACAGAGATCATATGAATCTTGAGTTCACCATAAAGAATTCATGAGGAATTTTGATTACTGTGAAATTTTACTTTTAGGTGTTTTTTACATAGAAAAGAAAAATGGAATTTTATTCCCAGAGACCACCTTTGAATTTAAAATTGCAGCATCATTTCTTTCCTCAATTCTTTTTTTTTGCTAACATGCTCTGAGATATCAGACTTGTTTTATCTTTTTTTTTTTATTGTTTTTAGGTCACACCTATCGATACTCAGTGGTTCTCTAACTTGGCTATCAGAATCAGTTCTGATAATCCTCAAGGGACCATATGGGATGCTGGGCATAAAACCAGGTTGGCTTCGTTCAAGGCAAGCACCTTATCCAATGTATTACTTATCCAATGTATATATATATAGTTATTTATATATATTAATAAGTACATATCTAAATAAGATATCTATTTACTTATACATCTATATAAATTTGTATCATATGTATTTTTTCTGTTTTTCTGGAACTTCCTAAATTTTAGGTAGATATAAAATTTCAGAGAATATCTATTATGTTCATTCCAGATGACTATGTATTTTGTAGAAACATTAGCTCTATCCTTAGGCCTTAATTCCTATTAATGAGTCAGAATCAGTATTCTATTGATTTTTGTTACTACTGTTGATATTATTTTTTTCTTAAATTGAATTGGACTTAATTTGTTTCCCTTCAGTAGATTAATAGAAAGATAGTGAAAGAAACTCAGAGATTGTGAAAAGAAAATTTCACCTGAAAAACAAAACAATAAAGACTGGAGCTTTCTAAATCCATGAGGAAAAGTCATGCACAATATGTAGATGATTCATGTTAATTAAATATAAGCCAGGGATAACAAAAAAACTTGCAGCAAGAGAAAATGCAACATAGCTTCTATGTCGTGTTAGATAAATAAACATTTTAAAAATGCCACTGTTCACCTTTTGAACAAGATAATTTGATGGTCTAATAAAACAAGCAGAAGCATTTTTCTAACTTTCTTCTTTTCTATTTGGCATTGTAAGGAAAAGTTCACAGTTTTAAGAAAAGGGAAAAAGAGCTAGTAAATAAGATTTTAATATCATTAGGAATGCTAATATACAAACATATATGCTATTAAGCTAATATCTTAGTGTTTATCATTCTAGTTTTGAAAACAAAAAAAATGTACTAATGTTTTAAAATAGCCCACCAATCTTAATGTCTTTCTTGGGTTCACATCTATTTTCTAGTAAGGAAATATGTTGTATAAGTTGATGAAATATGTGTCATAAATTATCTTTAGGTACAAATGTCTGCTCAGTCTATCATACATGCAGGCAGTTGTGAGGAGTCTACTATATAACACCAATTTTATTGCTAGAGGGAGAAAAAAATTAATTTTAACAAAGTTAAGTGGATGGTTATAGTTGTACTCTACATTTAAACTCAAGCACATAGGATATATAAGAAGCCAAATATATTGTGAATGGTAGAACAATATGCATTTATGGACTAGGCTTTATGGACTAGACAAAGGCTCATAATTATGATATGACACCTACTAAAAATTCCAAGGAGGGGGTCAGAGCTATAGCACAGTCGTAGAGCATTTGCCCTGCATGCAGCCAACCCAGGACGGTCCAACTTCGATTTCCAGCATCTCAGAGGATCCCCTGAAACTGCCAGGAGAGCAATTTCTGAGTGTAAAGCCAGAAATAAAATCTGAGTCAAGCCGGGTGTGGCCCAAAAAAGAAAGTAAGTTCAAGGATGTATTAAATCATCACCATTTAAGGAACTTATAAAATAGTAGTCAATTTTAAATATTTGGCATGAATTCTATTCCAACTATTATGCTCTTTTGCAACTCTGGTGTTTAGCCTACTTGGCCATTTCATCAGGGTCTACCAATGTTCACTCCTAGCTCTCTCCATCTCTATCTCTGTCTCTGTCTCCCCTCCCCTCTCTTATATGCACATATTGATTCAGATTTATGAACAGGAGATAGATGGATGATGCCTTTCTTTTCCCCTCATTTCTTCTGATTTATTAGAATAAGTCTGCTCCCATCTAACTACAGAATACAAAAGCATTGTTCTTCTGTATTGAGCATCTTGAACAATCAATAGTGTAGTCACTAAAAATAGCTTCCAACTTGCTATCTACCTCTTGGGTCCTTTCATCACAAAATGGCTCTTAATGAATTTTATAAAGGGCTTAGTGAGCATTAATATTAGAGTACCTGCAATGATGTGTTAATTAAAATTAAGTCCCATTTTCATTTAAGGTGTGATAGGAAAGAACATTTGACACGGGCAACACATCACGGTGAATTTTAATTTAAAAAAAATTGTCCAGATCTCATGTAGACAGAATGCTTTGATCAGAAACAGCACATTACAGATGAGGGTGACTGCTTGTCAAATAGCAGTCTCATGCTTCTTTATAGCAACATACCAGTGTCACTATAATTATGAGTTTAATATTTAAAATTTGTAGATTTTATATTTGCATGCATATATGCTAACTGAAATTAATTAATTTTAATTGCACATACCAATTACAACATCAGTCTCATTTTCTAACATATTATTCCTTGCTGATTATGTATCTTGTAAGATTGCTTTAATTTTTCATCTTATCCTTTAAAGTCAAATAATAATAATATGCATTTCTAATTAAACTTGCTTATATATCTCATTTCTGATTAAACTAGGCTTTAATATTTTATGACTCCAGCCACCTTTAATTCCCCTCTATGATAGGTCTTCCCTTTCTGTGCTTATTTTTCTGTCTCATATAGCTTGCTGTGATTCCGAGTGTTTTCTTTCCTTACTCTGCTTTAAGAAGTTAAGATAAATCACGTGTGTGTGTGTGTGTGTGTGTGTGTGTGTGTGTGTGTTAGCCAGAAAGTAGGAGTGAAAGGTAGAGAAAAAAGCTTTGATGAAGAAAATGTATTAGGTTATAACATATAAAAATATTTTTGTTGACTATCCTATGTTTCCCTGTAGCTTTTATGTTTTGCAGTTAGACGTTTTATAGTTGAATCACTAAAAAAACCTAATACAAATATTTCCAAGCTTAACAATACTATGATTATCATATTGTGTAATAATCTTTCCCTTTGTAATAAAATCATAAAATGAAAGAAAGTAACACTTGGTGAATATTTGCCACATGCAGGGCTTCACAATTGGTTTCTTCTGTGTCCTTATAACATGCTATAGCTTCATTTAAAAAAATCCACAGCCAGGAGTATGCCAGTGCATACTTTTCCTAAAGAGCAGAGCCAGGTCTCAAAGGCAGTTCTCACTTAAATGCCCGTTTCATTCTATTATAGGTCCCACATTGCCTTCTGTCCTTCTAAACTAATTAGTTGCCCTAATGTACTTTAAAAATTAAATTTAGTCTCAAAGTGCACAGCCATAAATTCAGGACTTCCAATATATTGTTTAATGTCTTTGAAAGACCACATGATTAAAGATGGACTATTAAACTCTCTTACTCCTTTCCTTTCTTATTTTCCCTCTATTCCTCTTCCATTACAGGAAAGTAGGCTCATCGTAAAAGAGAGGAATAAGGCAAGAGGGAGTTAAGTTTAAGAGCTTTATAAAAGAAATTGTTTCTAGTTATTTGTGGCTTATCATCAAATATTTTCTTGTGTAGATTTTTAAGTACTGTGATTACGGTAATTTTTTAAAGAGTTAATAGTGAAATAATCACCTAAAGTTTGTTTAGGTGGTTAAAAAATAAAGTCAAGGGGCCGGAGCAGTGGAGCAGCAGTAGGGCGTTTGCCTTGCAAGTGACTGACCTAGAACCAACTGCACTTCGATCCCCCAGCATCCCATATGCTCCCCCAAGCCAAGAGCTATTTCTGAGTGCCTAGCCAGGAGTAACCCCTGAGTATCACCAGGTGTGGCCCAAAACCCTAAATAAATAAATAAAGCCAAAAACATTTGCGTCCATAATATAATGATTTCAAAAATAAAAAGGCACAACATAGTTGGAAATAGAAACACAATTAAAACAAATGTGACTGTCATGCATTAAAATTTGAAAAATAAAAATAAAACTTTAATGAGACACATTAAACCTCTTACATCACTATTTTTGAAGTGAGAATGTGGTAACAAGCAACCTGTTGAATTAAGATACTAAAATGTTTATGGCAGAAAACAAGAAAAAATAGATAAACAGACAATATCAAAATTTAAAACATTGTGCAATGATATTACCAAAAAATAAAAATTTGTGGGAATCATTATATATAGTAGTTCAGTATCTAAATTAGTTAAACACATATCAACAATGAAAAGGCAAATGATTTAAAATTTGAACAAAAGATTTGAATAGACATTTATCTAGAGATTATAACCCCATGAAAGCATGTTCAATATTAGTCATGAGAGAAAGGAAGTAAAATATATCATGATTTTCATCTTCAGACTCACTGGCATAGTAATAATTTTATGACAAAACCACCAAATAACAAATGGTTACAAAGATGTAGAGAAATTTTAAACCTTGCAAATAGAAAATCTAACAACAGTATACATGTTAAGAAAACAACTTAGTAATTCCATCAAAAGTTAAGTGTATAACACATGATCCAGAAATTCTATTATTAGATTTATGTCTCTTCAAACTGAAACACTGTAGTCTAACTAATACATGCATACACATGTGCACATATTTTTCACAACAACCACAAGAATAAACCACTCTGATGGATGAATCAATAAACTAATTGTGGGATATCCATATAATATTAATCATTTGTATACGGGAATTAGGCACTGGCATATATGAAACAGTAGCTAAATATCAAACCATTACGTTTTTTGAAAGAATAAAAAAATCAAAAGAACACCTAATGGATGTTGAGCAACTATTTAATGGGAGTGTGGGATTTTCTATTAGGCTAATGAAAATGTTGTAGCACTAAAAAGAGAGACTGTGGCATAAGATTGTAAATATGTCAAATTATACTGTGCAATTTAAAGTGATTCATTTTATGATTTACAATTTCAATATGAAGTAAAAAAAAAGTTAAATGTTATATAATGCTTCCAGTAAAGAAAACAAAAGAAAAATGAGAGCAGGTGGAAAGAAATTAGAAACGTTATATATTAAAATTTTTCTATGTCAATATTTGGGTGATAAGGTTCAGATATACATGATTTCACTGCAGAGAACCATAGTTAAGTCCCAACAACCACAGAACCACCTACATATCACCAGATGTTTATTATTCTTTGATGCTTCAAAATGCAGACACTGTGGCAAGAAAGATATAATCATTGTATCAGTTAGTTGTCCAAGCATACTGGCAGATACTCAGATTGACTGGTTAGGAACCTCCAAAATAAAATAATAATTAATATATTCCTTTTCATAAAAATAAAAAATATTCCAGAAAGTAAATATTAATGAAAAAATCTACAGATCACAAAACTAACAAGGCTATAAAGGAGACATCACACACACACACACACACAACCACACAAATTATGGAGGCAAAGTGGAGAAAATAATGTCAGAAAGAAATCTTAAAAGAACAAGCACTGATCAAAATATATATGCCCAAATATATACTAAAATATGGCAAATAATTACGATGTCCTTGATAAAGATGCTCATTGTCAGAGGAATTATTTATAATAATGAGTTATGTTGGGGGATCAATGGTTATTTAGAGAAGAATGGTTACTTAGAGAAGAAAATAATACATAATATTAGTAAGAAGAACAATAGTTCTAACCCTGGGGAACAGCAGAACAATATGTGTAGGGAGTCACAGTAGAGGAAAAAAACTCATGATTCCTCCATAAAGAAACCTCCAATGATTTGCCCGGGAGTTGGGGATACAGAGAGGAAGACTATGAAGTTTAAGCTTTTCCTTAAGTCTTTCAGGGACTGCATTGCATTGACTGTCCCTGTAATCAGAGAGGAGGCAACTTTCCCTAGAAGACTTCCCTACTCAGTTCTTTAGACTTGTCTATGATGTGCTTAAATATAAATACCAACTTTTATTTTACCCAGAAATAGACTTTGCTTTGTTGTCATTTTGAGTCCTCAAAGCTATTTGCATCTCTAACCTTTTCTCACATGAGATTACATGATTCAAAACTTAATCACAGTTGTAGGAAATAGTGAATTTCCTATATATCAGGTTATATAAGATGGGTGTTATACCTTATACACAAAAGATCTTGTTTATATCCCCAATACCACAAATATATTAACCCTGGGCACTGCCAGGAATAACCCCAAATAACATGGTCAGGATAAATCCCTGAGCAGCACTAAAAATAAAAACAAACAGAAAAATTCACCTTCCTCAAAATATAGAGACCTATAATAAAATTATTTTTTAAAGCTTTGATGTCTATTTTCAAGCCCTTTTACATCATATAGTTTGGGTTTCGTTTAGGGTAGCATGAAATAGCATGTATAGAAATCTTCCAAGTTCTCCTGTTTTTGTCCCCAAATTTTTACGATTATGTTAGGTAACATAGTTAAAAATTATAGTTATAATTTTTAGTTTTGATGTGCAAAGTTATTGTATCACCACCAAAGTGCCAGAGATAAAATTTGGATTGAAATGCTTGTCTCTTTCTCTTGAGTTTAGAATCTATTAAATTTTATTTCACTTGTGTTCCATCTGCCAAAAACTGCCAATTCATCCAGTGTTTAAAAGAAGACTGTATTGCCACATTTTAAAGATTCCTGTCTTTGGATGAGATTAGATATAAAGTGTAATTAGAAATTCTAACTGGTTTGAATTAATCTAATTTGAGTACAGGCCCCAATTTAGCAAAATAGCTATGTTAGATTTGAAGCACAGAATAAACAGAACTGTGATCTGTTCCCATAGTCTTAAGATGATCATTTTCAAATATCAGATTTTAATACATATTACTCAGGAGCTAACATAGGGTAAGCTTTGGCATTTTTCGTAATACCTATTGATTTGCCACTGGAACTCTGTATTGGGAGCTCAATGATCTTATTCTTTTTTTTTTGAGGGGGGCACACCCGGTGACGCTCAGGGGTTACTCCTGACTATTCGCTCAGAAGTCGCTCCTGGCAGGCACGGGGGACCATATGGGGAACCTGGGGATCGAACCGCAGTCCGTCCTAGGCACCTTACCTCCAGCGCCACCGCCCGGCCCCCAGAATGATCTTATTCATATAAAGGGAAAATTAATGACCTGGTGAGTTATTCCATCTTATTTATAATACCAGAAAACATGAAGATAATAAGTGAGTAGAATGCATGACAATTTTCAGAATTTTATGTTCTTCATAAGTAGTATGTCTGGAAAATAAAGTCAACTCTTTGTTATTAATGTAATCTGATAGATTTTCATAGGACATAAAAGAAATGACAGTTAAAATTTTGAAAACAAAACTAAAAAATATTACCAAAGATCAGAAATATCAGAAATGTGGCTCAGTGTTATAGAACATATCTCACCTGTGTGAGGCTTGAATTTTGATCTCTGACACTATAGATAGTTAGGTAGATGATAGATGCAAACATAGATTCATAGATACAAGGATATATACATGGATGACAGATAATATAAGATAGATATAGAGTAGATATAGATATATGTTTAGGAAGAGAGAATGAGAGAAAAGAAAAAGAGAAAGAAGGAAGAGGAAAAAGAGGAAGGAGAAGAAGAGAAGAAGATGAATAAGGAAGAAGAAGGAGGAGGAGAAGGTGGAGGAGGAGGAGAAGGTAGAGAGAAGGAGGAGGAGGAGGAGGAAGAAGAAGAAGAAGATGAAGAAGAAGGAGGAGGAGGAAGAAGAAGAAAAAGAAGAAGATGAAGAAGAAGAAAAAGAAGAAGAGGAAGAAGAAGAGGAAGAAGAAGAAGAAGAAGAAGAAGAAGAAGAAGAAGAAGAAGAAGAAGAAGAAGAAGAAGAAGAAGAAGAAGAAGAAGAAGAAGAAGAAGAAGAAGAAGAGAGCAAGAGAGCAGTAGTGGATGTTCTGGTTTGAGAGCTCTATACTGAGCCTCCTTGGAAACTGAACCCTCAACCTCTCTCCTCTCAGTTTTGGGCATCTGCCCCCTTCTTGCTGTTTCAGATATTGAGACCCTGATGCTCTGGTCCAGCCTCCTCTATTTTGCCAAGATTATAGGTGTAGGCTCCCATTGGGCCTCACTGTCTTTGTAGGAGTCCAGGCTGCAGCTGCTGGTCCCTTTTCTTTCGCCTTCTTCCTAGATGTCATGTGTGTCATGCTCGATCTTGTTGACTCTGGGCTTTGGACTGTGGCCATTGGAGACTCTAAGCTTTGAGCTCTAGTTCTTGCCCTTAGTGTCTGCCAATGATGAGGAGGACATAGGGCAGGAACATTCTAGGACAGAACTGCTGGTTCCTCTCTCCCTTGACATTTGTCACTCCACTGGAAGGGACCTTTTGGCTTGTTGGACCATGCAGGGTGATCTTTGCCTTGGGGTCCGTGTTCTGGCAGTCGTACTGTGAGAGAGAGGGTTTCTCCTTGCTCGAGCTGTCCTCACCCCTGAAGGTTTCTAGGCCCTGTTTTCCACCCTTGACGGGGTTTGGAAGATCTCTCTTCCAAACTTGTCTCTAGCTTTCAGGGAGTGGGTAAGGGAAGGACTGTTTGTGTGTGCTTGTGTGTGTGAGTACATACACTTGGATTTTTAATTACATATAATTAATGGCATATCTTTTGCTTATATCTTCTCTGTTTTCCACCTTGATTATTACAAGGAGGTAGTCGAGTTTTCTGTATTTTCTGTCTTTTACTAGTCATACACAATCCTAATTCAAAATCAATAATACATTAAGAGAACTGCAGGATAAAGAAAATCAGGTGGTATGCTTAAGAAAACTGGGAAAGAAATAATGACTTCAGAAGTATCTTTAAAGTCCTAGAGATTAGTGTTGGATATTGTTACAGGAATTGGACATCACCCTGGAAGACGTTAACAGCTCTCAAGGATGACATTGTGCTAGATTTAGAAAGCTAGGTCCAGGATCATTGAGTTTTCAGGGATTTATTTATTTATTAATTGTGTTCTTTTATTTAAAGAAAATGCATCAGATAACTAACATAGTTGACCACAGCACATTTGTTTCCACATAACTAAAAGCAGCGTTATTACAAAATCAAAAAAGAATGAAAATAAATAAAAAAGAAAAAGGATGAGAATAAAGTTTTAAAAAAAGGAAATGAAGAAAAAAGAAAAATATTGTCACATTTGTGAAAATTATTGTAACACCAATTAAATCATTTAATACAATGGCAGAAGATTTAGTCAATTCTTATTATCTTTCCATTCTGCTAAATTGTGTGTTCCTATAGGGATAAGAGCACCAAAAAAATAAATAAATAGGAGCGGGAGTGATGGCGCAGCAGTAGGGCATTTGCATTGCATGCAGCTGACCCAGGAAAGACAGTGGTTCGATCCACTGATATCCCAAGCCAGGAGCAATTTCTGAGCACTTAGCCAGGAGTAACCCCTGAGAATCACCGAGTATGGCCCAAATCCTCCACAAAAATTAATTTGTCCATAAAGTCAAAGCACTATTATAGACACTGCTACTTTTGGGGGCTATCTTGCTTTCCTTCCTTGGAAAAGGAAGATATGGGGAGAGGGTGCATCTTCTCACTCCCAAATGCCCCCAAACCTGTGTACCTGAAGTTTGGTCAA
>PVKC010025321.1:0-16565 GCA_004027635.1 Crocidura indochinensis
CTGTAAGCGAATTAATTGCTCCATGCACAAACACTAATTACAAAGAGATAAAGTTTAATATTAGCAGTACATGGGGCGTTAAGCAGTCAGCTGGGGTTTGAAAAGAAAAAAGAATAACTGATTTCTTGGAAAGCAGGAGGAAAGAATGTGACTCATTGGATTTAAGCTATTCAAATGCATTAGAATAAAACATCCCTTATTTCTTTTCCTTTTTCATAAGCTTGTTGCTTGATTCTTGAATATGATTTTTCCAGAAATGTTAGAATTTTGACTTGCATATACCCAAATACTCTGTACTGTGAATGAAAGTCAATGCTGATATTTAACATGGATCTGGAGCATTTATTTCTCTATACTTCACTCTCAAGTCTGGGCTTATTTTAAATAAGTCGCAGACTTGAGTAAGAAATCATTTTCTCACTCTAGCCTTTTGATTATCTTTATTATGCGGCCCAAAGCTTGAACTCAGAGATCTATACCCACATGCAAGTGTCTCTGCTCACCATTTGAATTTAATTTTAAAATGAAGTTACAAAAACTGAAAATTAGGGTAAAATCACCTGCTATGTACCTGAATTTCAGTACATAAAATAAATATATAGATATAATTTTTGTTTGTCTGAGTATATTTGGTTTAGGGAGCAGCATATTACAGTGCTCAGGGTTTATTCCTGGATCTGTGCTCAGTGATTACTTTTGGAGGGGATCTCTGACTATATACAGCACTGGGATAGAACATGGACCAGCTGCTTACAAGCACATGACCTGCTGTCCCGTCTCTCCAAATCTGGACATACTTTAAGGTTACATAAATAGTACAGTGGGTGGTGTGCTTGCCTTGCATGCAACCTATTTGAATTTCTATCCCTGATGCCAATATAGTCCCCAGAACTCCCCCAGGAGTGAACCATGTGATCCTGGAAAAAATATACATATTCATGTTTTGTTTTAAAATCATTTCCCTAGAAAAAATTTGAGCTAACACTTTTTTTCTAGAATACAAAATGCTCTTCATAAATGCTCCTCTTGAGAGAAAATCGAGCTTGTTCTTCAAGCCATTCTCTCCCTTAAAAACATATCTTGCTTTCTTGTCTCTATTTTTCTTTGCTATTTATTTCCACTCTGCAGAAGCCTTTATTTGCTTTTGAACACGTTTTCCACCTTTCTCTCCTTTATCATATTTCTAAGAAAATTTTTTCAGTAAAACTATAATCTTTCACTATTTAACTTCCCACAGAAATTCTTTTCTGTGAGGAAAAGTTGATGACTGGGACCACCTGTACCTAGATTGGGACTGACCAGTGTCAGGCATTTTTCTAAGTGCTGATGGTATAGGTGGGTTGAGCAGAAAATACTCTTGAGTATTGTACTTTTCCACTCCCCACTATACAGTTAAATTTAAAAAAAAGTAAAATAAATAAATTTTACTTTTCTAGCTGTAGAGATGTATAGAGTTGAGGACAGAAATAGTGCAGCTCATAATGGGCTTGCCTGTCACTCTACCTAATGCAGGTTTTATTCTGGCACCACATATATTACAGTTCTTGAGCAATGCCAGGGGTGACATGTTGCCAATGGACAGCATCTCTATACAGTTTCTTCTTTGTGGGTTTCTAGAGCCTGTCACAGGAGAGAGTTGGACACGAAGCAGACGGAGAAACGGAAATATTATAGTAGAATGAATTACCACACACGATGTATGATGACTTGCGTCTATGAAGACGAAGACAAATTTATTGATTCTGCTGAGTGACTTTTAAAGTTGACTCTAGAATGCAGAGTAATTTTCTTGAGGGATCAAAGAAGATGGTATCTGTTTGGAGGAGCACAATGGAAAAGGCTAGCTAAAATCTACATATGAAAGAACCAAATACTGAGGGTGAAAAGGAGTTTGTTGTGGGTTGGTTTTTGTTTTGGGTAAAGCAGAGGGAGCTAGGTAATTTTCAGGGAAGTGGGAAATTCCTTGAGTAAGCAGACTAGTAATTTTCAGGGAAGAGAGAAAATGTTTTAGAGTTTTGGGGAAAAACTGAAAATTGCTTTCATCCTGAGCTGAGTTTTGGGAAAAAACATGATGTTGGCGCCGGGGTGGTGCAGATCAGAGAGACTGGTCAGTGGAGGAACTTTTGGCGGGAGTTTGATACTGTCTTCCTTTGTTAGAAGGAGAAATACTGAGGCCTGATTTCTAATGGTCAAAATAAAGAGAGATATAGTCACAACCACGTAGAATTAATGCCAAACATTCCACGCAAAAGGATCAACTGATTGACTTCTCTTAGGCAGGCCTTTTTGGCAAAATTCCTTTTTAGAAGTGCAGTGCACCTGGGAAGGCTAGGGAGCACTTCTGGTGTCTACTTTTCCTGAGTGGGGTGTAACAGTGACACCTGTGTGCAAAGTCAAGAGTAAATCCTGAGAACCACTGAGTGTGTCCCTAAAACAAAACAAAATTACAAAAATGTATAGTTATTGACTCTAATTTAGAGATCAGGAATGGGGAAGACGTTATTGATATCTTCATTTCTAAGATTTTCTTAAGTACTTTTAGAATATAAATTTTAGAATATAAGCATCTTGTATTATAGTTTCACCTTTTTATTACTAAAAACATGACTGAAAAATCAACAGTACAGAAGTGCTTAAAATTATCTAATATAACCATTTTACAGTCACAATTAAGAATTTAGGACTAAGTCCTGCATAAATTTCTTGACTGCAGTGGTTTCTCAGTTTAATTTTTTTTCTCTGCTTGCTTTTTTCCCCCTTAATTCCACAATCTGAAATTTGTTCCAAATCAAGTGCAAATTACCTAAGGCTGAGTCACTTTGTCACTCAAAGCATATGACAAACTCTAAAGAATGACAAACATTTCTGAAACAGAAGAAAAGGACGAATAATGAGCATTGCTCATAAATGATGTTTGTTTACATTTGACCAATCTTCCTAAAAACACTTCTCAAAATCTCATTGTCACAGCATAGCAGTGCCAACTCTTTCTCAAATCTTTTTCAAGCTCTCCTTTGAAATAAGACTATGGTGAAATTGACTATCTCAGTTTCTCATGGTCTGCATTGATTTATGTCTTTAGAGGAAAATAATTTTTAGGTTTATCACATTACAAAGTATTCTTTAAATGTTTATACATCTTTCATTTAATCATGGAAAACATGAGCCAATAACTACGATGGCAAAGAAAATATTTCTTTTTAGACCCACCAGGGTGATGCCAAACTACATATCAGGAATGAACCCTGAATTCAACTGATTATGGCCCACCTTACTATCTTAAATAAGCAAATCAACCATCCACAAAAGTGAAGTATTGGGGGTCGGAGATTTAGCATCTGCCTTGCATGCAGAAGGATGGTGGTTTGAATCCCAGCATCTGATATGATCTCCCGAGCCTGCCAGGAGCAATTTCTGAGCATAGAGCCAGGAGTAAACCCTGAGAACTGCCGAATGTGACCCCCCCGCCAAAAAATAAAACAAAAACAAAACAAAACAAAAAGTCAAGTATCGATTTTCTGGAGAAATAGCAAAAAAGTGTGTGCTTACCTTATATGTTCAATCCCTAGCCCATATATGGTCCCCCAGCCCTGTTAGCAAAATCTCTAATTACAAAACCAGGAGTAAACCCCGAGTGCTTCAGGTGTGGCCCAATGATAATCAAACATAAATGCAAAAATGAAAGTTCATTAATAATAATAAACTCAAAAGTAAATTTTCTTATACATAAAGGATATTTACAAAACTATCCTTAGAGCAAACTTTCAAGAAGGAATTTTAAACATTTCTTTAACATTAGAAATAATGGTTTTATTGACATTGTTTATTTACATGATATTGTAAGTTATGATCAAAACAATTCATATCCTCAAAAGTGAAAAATTATACATGCATTTGAAAATAAAAACCTTGTAATGATTTATATATACTAAGACCCTTCACATAAAAACTCAAGAGAATCAATAGTCTATTTGAGATGTTAGTCAAAATATGAACATGAACAAATCAATAATATATTTTATACTAGCAGTTACTAATTAAAAATATAATTGTGAAAGAAGAGAACCTTTAAAACAAAAATATGAAGCATATGTAAGTCAATAAATATGTGAAAATCTTTTGGATAATAAGAAGTTTTATTAAGGAGCATTACAAAGCTGAAATAATGGAGAAATAGAATAGATCTATAGAAATGAGAATTTGATGTTGTAAATATGTCAATTTTCCCTAAATTAATCTAAAAATTAAATGCCACAACAATTGAAATATGAGGGATTAGAAGGATGGTATTAGAAAATCTGGTTATAAAATTCGCAGGAAAAAATTAAATATAGAAAAAGAAAGATAATTCATCAAAATTTGTAAATCAGTGTTAATAAAAATAAAAGATTACGACCTTGTTATACTGCAATATCTTACATATACCACATATTCTGACTTCATATTAAAATGAATATAATAAAAATATGTAGATGCATATCAAAGAAAGACAAATGGGCCATGAAAAGTGTTTGGAGAGTCCAGAAATGCTTACATATATATGAAAATCTCCACTTAACAATAAATACATGTGAAACAGCATGAAATGATTGTATGGAGAGTACTATTAAAGGTATTTTACAATGTGGAGAAAAATAAAACAAAGTTAATTTTCAAAGAGTAAGCAAAAATTTTTTTTTCCTGATGGATTTTATAAAGTAAACATTAAATACTAGAAAACTACATGGTATATTATGGTCATTATAATATTATGTTTAATATTAGAAATTAGGGGCC
This sequence comes from Crocidura indochinensis, assembly GCA_004027635.1. Classification (NCBI taxonomy): domain Eukaryota; kingdom Metazoa; phylum Chordata; class Mammalia; order Eulipotyphla; family Soricidae; genus Crocidura; species Crocidura indochinensis. Next base: position 4,777 of record PVKC010025321.1, read on the forward strand.
CGGAGAGATAGCACAGCTGTAAGGCATTTGCCTTAGGCGAGAAAGACAGTGGTTTGAATCCTGCATCCCATATGGTCTCCCAAGCCTGCCAGGAGCAATTTCTGAGCATGGAGCCAGGAGTAACCCCTGATTGCTGCTGGGTATGACCCAAAAACAAACAAACAAAATTATTTGAAGAAAATAGAGAAAAATAAAATTTTATGTTTTATTCTTAATTAGTTATTGGTGCTGAGGTTTAAATCCAAAGAATTATATATGCAATTATGTCTTTCACAATTAGCTATGTAGTGAGGCCCTTAGATATGTTTTTGACAAAATCTAAGTAAGAAATAGCAAGAGAAACCAACATTTGTTGGTTTAATTCCTTTCGGATGTCAAAATAAAAATGCAAATATTTGGAACAAGAATTAATGTTTATATATAATTAATGAAGGACTAATACTACTATATATGCTCAAGGATCAGTATGTAGAATATTCATAAACCAGTACAAAGTAGAAGACTTTCTAGAAATCTGTGAAAAATATAAACAGATAAGACACATAAGGAACAGCTTGTATGTAAAAATTGTCCAAACTTATTCATTGTCAGAGAATTGTAAATTAACATAACAATTGCACATCATCTTGTATGCAACTGGTTGACAAAAATTAAGTCAGATAAAATCATGTTCTGGGGAGGAAATGAAAACAAGAACAATTGTGAACTAAGTACAGCTATTCTGAAGTGACTTGGAAGTAGTCAATAAAACATATTAGCATACATACTAATAGCTATGAAACATTGATAATTTCTACAGATATTCAGAATTATGGAAGAATAGACAAAATTATTCATCATATCCTTTCTGGCAAAACCTGAGCATTAGAAACTGCATCTCCATTGACTTTATTATGTCATATAAAGTATTGCAAATAAGCTAAAAATAAAAATTCTTACTCTAGCTACAGATTGGTCTACATAGAACATATGAACCTGAATAAATCTAAGAAAGAGTATTATATTGAACTATGTTGAAATTTATTGTATAAAAGAATGAAAGTAATGTAAATCATTACTTAGGCTTACGTACCTTTGGGGTTAAGACTGAGAAAACAAAAGATGAAAGAATAGAAAAACAAAATAAAGCATGAGACTATGAATAGATCAATTAATTCAAGCTTGCAAAGCCTTAGGTTTAAGATGAAATTTTTACATTTAGAAATGAGGGATACAGTAACCTGTATATATACCAGTTTATTAAATATTATATGCTTGATCTGATTAGTTATTACCTAGGTGATAGGATTGATCATTTTTTAACCTACCACATTGAATTTTCAAGCCTTACTTTACATAAGTTTTAACCAATTAGAAAGAAGACTTAGCTAAAAGACAAGGTTATGACAGTCTAAAAATCCATTTTAGGAGTTGCTGCAATGGAGGTGCTGCTGTCCTAGATATGGTAGTTCCTGATAGACTTATGAACTATAAATAAAAGCTCAGTACGCTATTCTTGCCTTTTCTAAGAAACCAGAAGCTAGCCATTTAGGCAAAACAAAGGCAACATTAACACTGCTGAATTTACATAGAAAACACACTGATAGGTATATTGCATATGTCACATAATCATGTGCTGTATATTCGTTTCTTTCTCAATTAAATGAACTATAGAATTTGTTTTAAGATGACTTTATGAGCTCCAGAGATCACTCATGGGAAAATGTGCCTTGCAAGCAGTAATCCCTGAATATAGTCCCTGGAAAATATGACACCTCCGACCCGTCTAGCACTTCGTGATGTAGCCTTGAAGCCCCTACCACCACTAGGATCTCATTGCTGAAGTAAAGGTTCTTGGCAGGCCCTTGTATAAAACAAATTCTTTTTTTTCTTTTTTTTTGGGGGGTGCACACCTGTGAATCTCAGGGATTACTCCTGGTTATGTGCTCAGAAATCGCACCTGGCTTGGGGGACCATATGGGACTCTGGGGGATCAAACCTCGGTCCATCCTAGGCTAGCACCAGCAAAGCAGATGTCTTACCACTCCACACCACCTCTCCAGCCTGATATAAAACAAATTCTAGGAGCCAGAAACTTAGCACAGTGGGGAGGGTGTTTGCCTTGCACATAGTCAACCCATGTTAGATCACCACAACTTCATACGATAACCAGGGCCAGCCAAACATTAATTCTGAGTGTGGAACCAGGAAAAAGCTCTGAGCATGACTGGTTGTGGCCTTCCAAAAACAAACATATCTAAGAATAATAAATGAAATCACCATTTTCTCCCCTAATTGTTTTTGCCAGTACTTGAAAGTACTGTTTTATATTTTCTACAAGGAAATTTTCTTTCATTTTTACAGGGTTAGCAGAATAGCCTATAATATGATCTTTCTTTAGCAGTATGGTTTGTCATTTGCAAGAGAGTTCTGGATTCCAGAGATGTAGTTTAGGGGTCAATGACTCAAGTTTGATTCCTGACCCTACATGGCCTCTGAGTACTACCAGGTTACCTGTTGTGGCCTAGTTTATATCTGTCTGAATAGTACTTCATTACTGGACCCAAGCATTAAATTGTCTTGCCCAATTGATCCAAACTTTCCATTTTTTTGTTCCTGAGACTACAGTAAAAGCATACTCAGTCACATAGGATAGCCTATTGTATTATAGGTGAATTCATCTAGAGGTAGTATTTGTCTGTCTCACCTAAGTAAGCCTGAGAAATGTAATCACTTAGGTGAGTGCAATTTTATAGTAGAAGTAGATTGAAATACCTAGTGAAATACCTACTGAAATTTTACAGTAGAAATGGATTGAAATCCACTCCTATTACTGTGATTAAACCAAATTTAGATGTCCCGTGTACTAGTTTGGGATAGTTATGCCTATACCCAAGTTCCTTCTCTGTACAAAGTTCTGTTGAAAAAAAAAATGATGAAGTTTTCTGGAACCTAGGGGAAGTTAAATAGATTGTACTGGGATGTCCACTTGATCACTAGGTGATGATGCTCAATTCTCCATTTACAATCTGTACCATAAAGACAAAATCCCCTAGTCTCTATTGCATCATAATATAGACAAAGAGCTTGAATTGATGATGAGAAAAAAGCTGATTTTCTCAAGTAGTTTTACTTCTGCTTTCCAACTATTTTCATGGGCTATTAAATGAAAATAACTATAACAAAAATTTCTGTCTTAAGTAGTCAAAAAAATCCACGTAGCAAAGTACTTGTGAATTTCAGCACTCGTTCATTTGGGAATAAAGTCAGTTTTGCTTTTGTAATTATGTTCTTCTGAGCAAGTTGAATAACTTCTCTTTATATCTTATTGTTATCTTTCAAGATGACTATTTTAAAAGTACCTTTTCTATATGGGATTGTGAATTTGAAAGGAGATACTTCAAGTAAACCTGGTAACAGGGAATCTATTCCATAATTAGAATGCAATAGAAGTTGAGAAAATTATTAAGGTTGTTGTAAAAATTGAAATTATTTTTATCTATAAAAATCACTGAACTTTATGTGTGGTACCCAGTAGGCATTCAATATTACTTTTCTTATTTTCTCAGTAACCAGCAAATTCATTAGCTATTAGGGATCTAATTATCATAAAAATTTAAAGGGCAAGGTTTCCAGTAACAATGAAAATAATCTTTCCTGTCCAGAGGAATTATATTGTCATATTTATTAGAAAATTTTCTAGATAGTATTCCTACCTAGATGTCAAGATATCTTATTTTTGACAGAAAGTTCATTTTTATTTCAGGGCCACATAAAGATAGTCCAGATCCTCCCCAAAAAGAGTAAGATAAAAACATTAGCAATGTCCTTCACTTCCCTCACATTCCTGCAGACACTCTTCATTTAAGTGATATAGGAGAATGAAGTCTGCTGTTATGTGTTCTTAGTAAGCTAATTCAGTTGGTTAATTTAAAACAAAAGTATAAACACTCTATAATATAGAAAGTGGAAGACACTTTTGCTAATTTTTCTATGAACAAATAAAAAATGAACTTAAGTCTAAAATGAAGAGGACAGAGAAATTAAACATGTGAGAGGTAAGTACTACAATGATTTCCTTTTCAGAGGTGAATTAAAATTTTATCTCAGGTAGTTTTTCAAATACATTTTCTTTTTGAAAGAAAATTTCTTATTTAATGGGAAAATGCATTTTGTACAAGTCTGATATTTAAGGTTGCCAGATTAACATTACAAGAATTTCCTTCCTTTGAGGTCATTTTAAGAAGCATTCTATTTTCAGTGCAGTCAAAGAGTGGGAGAAGGGAAGAATGGTGGTAAGAAGTGGGCTGTAGTAGTCATATCTAAATAACAACAGAGAAAATTCATCTCAATAAGGTTTAGGGGGCTCCAGCCTAGAATAAGAAACTTGCCACAAAGAGTGGTGTGTGCAGGTAGAGTAGAGAAGAATCTATTAGGACAATGATAGTTGGAAATGATTACTCTAGACAAGAACTAAGCATTGAGAGGGGAGAAAGAGTCGTGCAAGGTACCCCTCCATTAATAATAGCGAAACCACAGTGACAAAAGAGAGAGAGAAACAAATTGCCTGCCCTAGAGATAGGCAATGGTGGAAGGATAGCGGTTGGTAGGAGGAAAACAGGAGGCGTCAATGGCAGGAGGGGTGCACTGGTGAATGGTAGTGTACATTTTATGAATGAAACCCAACAATGAACAATTTTGTAATCATAATGAATGCTTAATTAAAATAATCATCTCAAGATATCTTAAAGGATCTTAAGTTAGCATGCAAAAAATGGAAACCAATTTATTTCTTATTAGGATTCTTGTTTTCCATATCAGAACCTTTGGCTTAAGATTGTATATTAGCTAACCTGCACTCATTGTTCTTTGTGCCTTTTGCACAGATAAAGGTAGAAACTTCAAATCTAAGTATACTATTCTATGACATAATATTAGTTTATTTTGGACATCTGTTTTTAGTTTATTTTAATCACTCTATAATATGATTTATGTATCTGATCTTTATCTAGGTGATAAATTTAATAGTGAATGAGTCTCTATAGTGAGTATAAATGTAGTATAAAGGCAGATATGACCATGTAAGTCATATTAAGAAACATTAAACATTAGAGATATAGATAGGGGTATCTCTTAGTTGGTAAAGTGGAGGTCTGGCATATGCAAGACTCTAAGGTCTATCATTATCACCATACCAGGCTTCATCTCTAAAGAAGCATTACTGGGTAAAGATGGCCCCAAATATTGTAGGATGTGGTCCTTATTGAATAAAACCAACAACAACAGAAACAGCAAAAGGAACCCCAGCTCAGGCTAGGGCTGGCAGAAGCCCTAAGAGATCGAGATGTGAGTGTCCCCTCCCCCAACAGACTATTTTAAACTTTCTCTGCTGAGGGAAACACAGACTTCTCCTGCCCAGTGACTGCACATATCCCTTAATCAATGTACACCAGCAAAACACATAGGGAAAAACCACACTACAAAGGACACTATGGAAAAGCATTGCAGATACCATCATGCTTAGAAAATGAAATGATGGATATGAACACCCAACAAATACCATCCACCTACATAACCTCTCAGAGACTTTAGAGAGAAAATTTGGAGAATATTCAAGGAACTCAAAATATCCATGAACAGAACCAAATAAAGCACAAAGAAGAATCAAAAGAACATGGAAGTAAAAATAAGAAACTCCAAACCAAAATATCAGGGCCAAAATACATGGTGGCCATAGTGAAAACCACTGGAAAGCCTCACCAACGAGTAAAACCTACTGAAGACAAATTGAGTGAGCTGGAAGATGAAAGGCATAACAAATCCATACAACAGAAGAGTCTGGAAAAGAGCCTTAAAACAAATGATCAGATGATAGAAAAAATCCTCAAAGAGTATGAGCTAAAAAATAGAAGTCTCCATAGAAACAACATAAAAATCATTGGCATCTCAGTGGCACTGAAAGAAAATGTTTAAGAAAAATTAGCTGTCAAGGACATCATTGCATAAAAACTACCAGAGCTAAAGTGTGCATGCATCCAAATACTACATGTCCAAAGAGTACCAGTGATATCCAAAGAAGAACACCCCAAGGCATATACATTCGAATCACAATGAGGAATCTCACAGATAGGAATGAAATTCTGAAGGAAGCAAGATCAAAAGGGGGAATTATGCTCCTCGTCTTATTTTGTATAGGCATAATAAGTACTGAGGTAGTAAGAAAGGGAATTCCCTTGTCTAAGAGATTCAGGGTTTCTCTGTCCTTGAAGCATACTGTCATGGGAACAATTACTGACTCCATACATGCTCATTACCACAACCCAAGGTCTTTTTTTATGGTGTCAGAAAACTTTCTGCTCAGTTGTGAGTGATAAAATAAAGCCTCATTCACTGCTGGTAGGAATGCCATCTAGTTCAACCTCTTGAGGAAACAAAATGGATATTCCTCAAAAATCTGGAATTTGAACTCTCATATTATCCAGCAATACTACTCACTCATCTGCAGCATATAAGAAAAATAAAAACAGTGGCAATAATATCCAGAGCTAAGAGAGCTGAATGCCAAGAGGACCAGCTCATGACAGGAAGCTTTCCATAAAGAGTGGTGAGTGCAGGTAGAGCACTATTCACAATGCCAACTACCATGACAATGAATGTAAGGGAGAGAGGCAGAATCCTGTCTGAGAAAGAAGCAGAGAATTGAGGTGGGGGAGGAAAATAGGGGAAGATTGATGGTGGTAAGATCACACTGGTGAAGGATGATGTATATTTCATGGCTAAAACCCAAGTATAAAAATAAATAAGTGATTAAAATAAAATTATAAAAAGATATAAAAGAATATTTATAACATGTGCATAGGTTCTGGTAATTTAAAAGAGGTTTTGGGGCCAGAGTGGTAGCACAGTGGTAGGGCATTTGCCTTGTACATGGCTGACACAGGACAGACCTGGGTTTGTTCCTGGCATCCCATATGGTCCCCAGAACCAGGAGCAATTTCTGAGCACAGAGCCAGGAGAAACCCTTGAGCACAACTGGATGTGGTCCCCCAAAACAAAAACAAACAAACAAAAATAAAACAGAGATCTCATTCTAGACAAAGGAGAAATAGAATTAATTTTAAAGAGGATATCTTATAAAATGCAATATTTCAGCTAAGACTAATTTCAATCACAGCCAGTTGGGTAATAGAGAAAGAAACTTATAAAAGAATAATGAGTAAACTAGTGGCAGAAACAAAGAAAAATATTTTCCAAATACCAATTTTATAAAAAAGCAAGATATGAGGAAAGGAAGGAAGATAATAGCCAGGAGATATAGGACTCATCCTTTATGCAAAGAGAATAAAGAGACATCAGATAATTTTAGCAGAACAGTGATGATGCATTTCTAAATCAGAACATTCTAGAAAACATGAAGATTCATTCAAGGGATACTTGACTAAAACAAGATAAACCATAAAGGAAAATATTATAATATTTTGCAAAGAAATGAGAGGGAAGAGCTGACATCACTGCAAATTGGAAAACTTAAAACATGGTATGGATTATATAAAAAATTTAATTTAGATCAATATTTAAGATTATGGCAATCAGTAGGAAGGAATTTGTCCTGGAACAACACCTGAGATAGAGAATTTAGACTGTCCCAATAATATCCTGATTTAGTTGCACTATACAAACCAGTCTTCTCATTGTGATCAAATTTATATGATTTACCCCATTGGAAAAAGTACAGATTCCTGGAAAGTGTTCCTTGTTTTCAGAAATACATACAATGTAATGTGGTTATGAAATACAATGGTATGTTGTAATAAAATTAATGTGCTATAAACTTTTGAAAATACATCGAGGAAATTTAATATGTGAGAAAGAAGCCAATCTAAAAGATACCTATACAGTATGATTTCAATTATGTCATTAGGGAAAACAAAATTGTAGGGACAGTAAAAATATCAATTGTTTTAGGATTTGAAGAGAAGGATGAAAGGTAAATACGTATAACATGAGAAATTATAGAACAGTGAATCTTCTGTCTAATATTTTAATATCATTATTTATTTGTCAAAATCTGTAGTACATAAAATAGTGAACTCTTATAGCTATTGCTTTTAATTAGCAATAAAGAAGCAATGTTGCCTCAACAGTTGTAAAAAATGTTACACAATAATGTAAGTTGCTAATAATATTGATCTGCTTATGAGGAGGTTTGGTTTGGGATAAAGTGAGGAGATATTTAATATCTCCATACCCTCGTCTCAATTTTAATGTAAATCTAAATTATTTTTAAAACATTTTTCTATTCACATCTGCCTCCTAATCTATAGAGGACTTGAAAGATGGTGTAGTCTCAGGCCAATATCAGAGCAAGATAGCTCTCTATGGCTGCCCTGGAATTCATTATTAATATGTAGTAAGAAAGAGGATCTGGAATATTGCATTATTGATTCTGATAAACTTCTTCAAAAATTGGGATAAATGATTCCTCAATTTATTCAATCATTTATTGTTAGGTCGGAATTTGTACTGCTATTGATAATGTTAGAAATTAGTGATTATTTCTTACTTGTCTCATACTTGCTACTTTGTGCATTATGATGCCCAAGATGAAAATCAAGAACAATTTATTTAGTTTGGGATTTCTAATTTCTCCCATCACTGCTTTGGCAGTGGTCTCTGAAGCATAACAACCTCTTAGAATCCAGAAAGGAGAATTAATCTATAAAAATTCAATTAACCTGTACAATGCTCATTGAGTCTTCACAGAACTTAATCAGAGTTTTCTTAACTTATTAGCCGCTTCGCCTATTTTGCATCTTGTAGAATGAGCTATGGCACTAAACAATCAAAATAATGCTGACAGGTTAAGCAAACTAATAAAGCATATTTAAGGATTGTATCTTTCCATTACTTGCTCAAGACATCAACATAAATCTCAGTTGAAGGATCCAGAAGGTTCTAAATATGTGGGGTCAGTGAGGAATAGTTAGTTATGTTCTACCTGAAACAATCTACCACAAAGCAACTATGTCCATTTCTGATGTACATAAACCAACCAAGGAAACTCCAAACTGTAAGTATAGTATGTAATGTAATCTATCTCAGTCATTATTCATAATAGTGTAAAGAAATTATTGCAGAAGTGAAATGAATAACTAAAAATTCTTCTAAATTTTTCATAGGAAGATCTCTGTTCAGATATCTATATAGAACCAGAAAGAGTTACACTAAGTGATCCAGTGATATTCAGTAAATGATTCTAATTTAATTATTTATTGAAGTATTTACATGCTTATTTTATTGATTGTATATTGGACACAAATTTTTGGTGATTATATTTGCAGCTAAGAAGTTGTATTCAGTTGGAGCCCAGCAAGTATGTAGTATATTTCAGTGAAGATTCCAACAAGCTGATAGCACTGGGATACTGGAAAGAGTTGTTTTGATTTGAAAATAAGATTTTGAAATATCAGTAGCTGGGACACCTTTGAATATAAAGTACTAACTCTACATAAAGACGAGAACAGTGAGACTATTCTCTTCTATATAAAAATTCTATATAAAAATGAGAACTATTAGATTCAGGAGTGATTTAAGGAAACAGTGAAATTGGGAAGAAAACCAAGGGAATAACAGAAAAAAAATCCTTGAGAATTTAATATGGGAACCATCAGACCTTGAAGAGGGAGGAGTACACCAATTACAATAAACCACCCAGATTTGATGGGACCAAGATTTGTAAGTGATGGGTAAAGTTTTCAAAAGTTGTAGCAGTGTTAAGAATTATGGTGACAGGGCTGGAGAGATTGCATGGAGGTAGGGCATTTGCCTTGCATGCAAAAGGACGGTGGTTCGAATTTCAGCATCCCATATGGTCCCCCGAGCCTATCAGGAGTGATTTCTGAAGATAGAGCCAGGAGTAAACCCTGAGTGCTGCTGGGTGTGTACCCATAAACCAAAAACCAAAAAACAAACAAACAAAAAAAATAATATGACAGATGTGACAGATTAGATTTGTAAAAATGGACTCATGAATGAACTTTGGAGAAGTGGTAACAGAAGGAAATAGTAACTTTTGTCAGATGCTTATATTGCTTCTACTAAGTAAGTATGTAAAATCTGTCTTGAACCTTTAAGAAAGAAAAAAAGAGGAATAAAAATATCCTAGATCAAGGAAAAAAACAAAGCAGAAAAAAAAGATAATATTTTAGATAGACTTTTTTTTCTAAGTGGGATAAATATGTAGTGTCTCCAATAAATAAAGTTTCTAACTTTACTCAGCAGTCTGGGAAGATAGACACAGAAGTTGAAAAGATGCCTTAAGTCAAAGGCTGAATTCTGGGTTAGAGACAAAGAGCTTGCGAGCAAAAGAGAAAAATAGAGAAATAAAGCAGGAACTCTAGCTGAGAATAGGAGAAATTGAATCAGACAAGGAATTAATGTAATAGAGAGATGGGGCCGGAGCAGTAGCACAGCGGTAGGGTGCTTGCCTTGTGCGCTGCTGACCCAGGACAGACATTAATTTGATCCCTGACGTCGCATATGGTCCTCCAATCCAGGAGCGATTTCTGAGCACAGAGCCCAGAGTAACCCCTGAGTGTCACTGGGTATAGCCCAAAAACCAAAAACCAAAACCCCAAAAGATGAACAAACAAAAATGAAAAAGAAAAAGAAAAACAATAGAGAGACAGTAGATTTGACTAAGATTACAGAATTGGTGTGCTATGTATTTTTTCGGAATTTCTTACTAAAATACAATAGATTGACAAAGAAAGAGAACAATGATGCTGTCAGAAAAGGTGCTAAGGTTAAAATTCCAGAAGAGTTTCTAAGAGAACACCAACTATAAGATACTAGTAGATATGGACAAATGCAGTAGAAAGGATATAAAAGTCCCTCAAAGTATTAAAAGCTTGAGTTGAGCACTGATTGTTCCAAAGGCAACAAAGCTATTCAATTTCATGGTAGGACTATGTGTAGAGATTTCTATGCATTACATACCCAACTCTTTAGTAAAGGTGAAAGAGGGCAAAAATCAATGTCACTAGAGAAAGAAAGGAATAGAAATCCTTTAATGGTATATAATTAAATAAGCTTTCTAAAGGTGATTTAAAAAAATGATTTGGAACTACTGATGCCAAACCAAAAAATACAAATGTGGGGCCAGAGAGAGTGCATAGAGGTAGGGCATTTTGCCTTGCATGCAAAAGGATGGTGGTTTGAATCTTGGCATCCCATATGGTCCCCAGAGCCTGCCAGGAGCGATTTCTGAGCATAGAGCATGGAGTAACTCATGAGCGCTGCTAGGTGTGGCTCCAAAACAAAACAAACAAACACACAAAACAATACAAATGTACTATCCTTGACCAGGAGAGCTTTGGGAGGAAAGATTGCAGATTTCAATAAAAGGCAAAAGAGAAGGTAGTGTGTTGGGGAAAGGACATTATTATAACAGTGTAGAATATGAAGGGTTTTTGGACTTTCAAAATTCAGAGAACACAAAGCTATTTGTTTTTGGAGAGTCTCTAAAGAAAATATTACAAAGAAAACACTACTTTTCTGAATTGGAGGTGTACATGGGAAGGGAGACAGGAATGACTTTACTTGAGAGCACTGGTGATGGGGGGTGTTCTTTATATGACTGAAACCCAGCTACAATCATGTTTGTAATAAAGGTGCTTAAATAAAAATATAAGTAAAAGAGATCCCTAGTCATTAGCCAGCCTTGAGATGAACACAAAATCCAGCAATATTTCACTTATTGCAGTCCCTTCAACACTTTTTTATTGGCCAATAATAGGTGTTAGGGTGTT
>PVKC010025322.1:0-10530 GCA_004027635.1 Crocidura indochinensis
GAAAAGACTTTCTGTACTTGGCATTTTATCACCATGCACAAATACGTGCTGAAATGTTCACCGGGAACATTATAGGAAGGGAGGGAATGTATCCTAACTCAGCAATGCTGACATGCTGAGAGATTAAAGCTGAAGGAAAAAGCAAGTGAGAGCTACAGGCACTGATGATGTGTTTCCATTCCCACATCCAGACCCTTCTAATTCTCAATGGAAATGCAGAAATACAGAGTCCAAAAAATGAAACCCAATAATGTCACTTGACGTCAGATGAGCTGGGGGAACAGAGAGGTGTCTGGCCAGCCAAGGCAAAGTACTTTACATCATATAACATATTTTGAAAAGAAAACTCACCGTTGGCTTCCTCAAGTTTCACTGCCTTCTAATGAAGGTCCAATTTGCATAGAGTTTAGAGCTGGAATGAAGCTTCCCCCATGCCCAAGTATTTGGAAATTATTCCTTAGCCCAAGATTCACTGATGTCTTGCCACTTGAACCCCAGTCCATGGCCCAGTGAGGCTTTCGCCTCAACCCTTGCCAACATTTTGAGTTCAATTGCAGACTTTACAGTGCTTCGGAGCTCTTAGGAAGGTAAAGGAAGAAACTCTTAGAATCTGACACACAGGGGATTAATTATCCTCAATCTCCCTGCTGCCCTTTCCTTTCTCTAGTCTTGGGAGAGTGAACAAATTATCACTAGGAGAAGTCGAAGCTTCTAAGTTTGCTGATTAAATCCTTTCTACAATCTACCAAGCATCTTCTCTTTCCATACTTTCTGATTCTTCTAGTGTGCAAAGTGAAAGGTGTCTGCTGGGTTTGGAACTGGAGAAGGGACTAAAGAAAGCAACTAACCCTGAGGCCCAGCTGGTTTCTACTTGCCCCCTCCTGTTCTGATCACTCCCGTCCAGGTGGTCAAATCAACTGAGATCTTTCCTCATTGGGCCAGTCACCTCCAGGTGAATTTTAGGACCAGATGTGCTTCCAAAGTAATAGCTCCTGAGGCAATTTTCACATTTCTGTGATAGATAGTAAGGAAAACAAAGCTTAGACTCTCCTCGGTGCTATTGTTTTGGCAGATGCTAATCTAGGGAATAAACTTTGGACACCCATAGTTCTAGAACGTGACAGGTGAGTGGAGTCTAGTTTATAATATAAAAGTTGAGTGCCAGCAATACTATCCTGCTATTAAGATAAACACACTTATTTCCAGTAAATCCAGGTTCTGTATGTGGGGATTCTGTGGCCATACACTAATTTCATTACTAAATTTCTTGCAAACTTTTTAAGTTCCTATATGTTCATGTATGTGCCTCTTCCCCATTATAATGCTGACTTCACACCATGCAACTATACAATACTTAGAAGTGTCCCCTGACTTAAGCTGCCCAGCATCTCTTTTACCCAGCTTAAAGGGAAGGCCTTTTCTGTAGAATGTATTTTGATGATGGAACCCTGATAAACTCAGTTGATACCTTTATTTCTTCAAGAGTAATATTTCAACTGCACCCGCCCTTTTCCCACTGAAAAAGAATGCTCAGGCATTTAATTTTTTTCTTTTCTTTTTATGATTTTCACCTGTGAAAACAGAAAGATGTTTGGTCTGGAGTAAAATAAGATGATTAAGCAGTCAAACAAAATACAACTGACTCTTTTGTTTCTACTGTCTTTCTTCCTTGTGGACATTACTTCATTATCGGAGCAGAAAGGTGGAACGGCTGAGATGCCAAGTGGTTACTACCCATGCTTCTCTGTCTCTAGTGTCTAGAGGCATCCTGCGATTCAAGACCTCAGTACTGAGCCAGAAGAGCCAGGTGTGAGCTTCTGCCCACCGATTGCCAGCTGTGCCTATGTAAAGTACCCTCCTCCAGATGTCAAGGAAGAAATGACAAGAATCGCTCCATGGAGAAAAGCCATCCTCCTTCTGATTGAAGGAAGGACTCACCACACAGAGACTTCCATTGAAGTTATTTTATGTCATCCTTTGAGATGCTTTTAATTTATCTTTGTCTTGGTAGTTATTGGCAACAAATAAAAAATGGGGGGCATAATACTTTTATGTCCAACTTTCTGGGAGAATTGACAAGTTGCATGTTCTAAGAGTTCCCTGGGAAAAGGAATCTTAATGGTATCTTTGGGGGGGGGTGATGTGGTGGGAAATCACACTATAGGGTGCTCAGGGAACCATATAGTGCTGGGCACTGAGTTGGGACCTCCCACGTGCAAAAATATGTACTCAGCCCACTGAGCTTTCTCTCTGACCCTCTTAACAGTTTCTATGTTGGAAGCCACCTTGAAGTCTCTTTCCCCAAACTGGGCCTAGAAAGCAAAAACATTTGGAAAATGAACATTAAGTTTCCCCAATATGGAGATAAGAGGGCAAAAAGGTAGGTATATGTGTGCAATTTTGTGTGTGTGTGTGTGTGTGTGTGTGTGTGTGTGTGTGTGTGTGTGTGTTTGGGGCTGGGGTGGTAAATGACTTTACAAGACCAGGAAAAGAATGCTAGTATTCTTGTTGTAGTTGGAAATGGTGATGTGGCTTAGAGGGGGCTGAATCTAGGTGTACAAACTTGGGAGACTTGACAAAGAACCTCAAGTGCTCATCTTGAACAGACTGGCTGGGAGGTCATTCCCCGTAAGTCTGGAAAATTCTAAAATCATCTCCAGTTTCACTGAATTAGGTTGTTCTATAAGCCCAAGGGAAAAGGTCATATTCATTCAATATGATGACAATGCATCTCTCAGTAATTACTGAATCCAAGCCAGGTTTGCAAAAATTCCCAAAGAAGTACTTTCTATACTAGAGTATCAGGAACAAATCTGTACCTCTATGTTTAAATAAAAGAAATGAACTTGGAAGCAAATTAGTAGACTGGTTAACAAACCATATAAACCATACTATGGACTATTGGACAACTTATAAGGAATCTTTAAGGAACTTTAAAGGTAGATTCATCCTTGATAAATGAGATACAGACTTTCAGAGGTGGAGCTTAATGCCCCTTTATATCACAAAGCTTCCACCACCCAAATCCCTGGTCTTCCCATTACCAAAAGGAAGGTTCTCCGTTCATTCCTTTTCATCCCAGCTCATTCCCCGCCTGTTGTCACTGTAATTTTTTTTTTTTTTACCAAGTTTACAAATTAGTTTTGTGGCTTTTTGCCAGGTCATTAGTGTTTGTGATTCATATTTCACATATGCAAGAAAACAGTCATTGTCTTTTACTTTTACTTTTACTCACATGTCTTTGCATGAGCATAACAACCTCATGTTCTATCCACTTTATCCAAAAAAATGATTTCAATATCTTTAGAGACTAAGTAGTATTCTATTGACTATTCAGGCCAGAGCTTCCTTATTTATTCATCTGATGATGGACATATCATAAGGTTTGATAGGTTGATAATAAGGATATTTGCATGTGTGTATATATATATATATATATATATATAACTTTAGAAAAGAAAGCAAGATACTTCAATATCAGCATTAATTCTTTAGTTTACAAGTTTCTGAGTAACTTGTTTTCTTTTTTTTTTGGTTTTTGGGTCACACCCGGCAGTGCTCAGGGGTTACTCCTGGCTCCATGCTCAGAAATTGCTCCTGGCAGGCACGGGGGACCATATGGGGCACTGGGATTTGAACCGATGACCTTTTGCATGAAAGGCAAATGCCTTACCTCCATGCTATCTCCCGGGCCCCATAACTTGTTTTCTTATTTCTCCGAAAAGAAGATATATTGTTTTTGATTAGCCAACAAATTACTAAATAGCCATATTTTAAAAGAGTGACCAGGAGAAGGGTAATTTTTCATCACAAAACATGTAAACTCAGAAGGACTTTCTGTCTGTGGTGACTGGATGAAAGCCCACTTGCCTTCCTTCATATATTCCATTTGACTACATTTAAGATGAAAGGACTTGTCTTTAGCTGAAAAACAGAAATTCATAGGAAAGATGAGAGAAAGGGAAAGAAACATTTTCATTTTCCTGCCATACCAAGTTTTCCAGGACTATAGAATGACATGGATATTTGCTTGCAAGAAAGATCCAGTGAAAAACAAGAGGTCCAAAAGCCCTCCCATGAACTCTGGACTTGGGGCTACTACACTTGACTCTAAGAAGACAGACTCTCACATCTCTAATCCTGATATTATTGTAGTAGCACTGTTGAAAGGCTTTAAAATTTAAATCCAGTCTCTTCTCTATTACAAAGTCACTTTGTATGCAATTTGGAATTGTTACAAAAAGTATTATGTGACCCATGATAATTGTCACATATTAACCTATATGCTATAGAATACTGTTATGTGATAACATGCTATCATACAATATCATTCTCTGCATTAGCTAATAAAACAATGGTCTAATTATACTTAAAATTAAAAAAATATAATTTGACTCTAGGTATATATGGAAATAATTTCTCCATATATAATATATATGAAATATAACATATATATTTATATAAATGTGTAGCATATATAATACATTTTGGGGGGAGAATCATTTCTTAGAAATTTCTACTTTCAACCTTTATATACTAGTCTATTGACAACACAATACATCTAATTTTTTCCTTTAGAACTTTTGGCTGTGCCCAAAGAGGGACTAAGTCTGCTGGTGCTGCTGACAGGGCAGGAGGCAGGGCCGGTGCATAGTGACCTTTTCTACATTCAGAACTGGATGTTCACTGGCCAGCAGCCCATGAGGTGTGCTCCCTAGAACACATGGAGCCACTTCTGAAATAATGACACCTGGAACTAGATGCTCTCTCACTGCCTGCCAAAGCCTGAGTGGGGTAAAAGCTATTTCAGAAAGATAAAACCTTGTGTTCCATTATCTTGGCTTAGCATCCAGTCATCCCGTCTGAACAAGACAGTATCAGCAAAAGTCCAAAGTTAAATCTCATGGACTCAGATTCCAGCCCCTTTAAGACATGCCCATCTGCAAGTATTTGGTCCTTTCAAAATGGTTGGGACCAAATAAAAATCCCGATGAAGACTGTTTTTCCTGCTGACCCCGCCTAGTATGTTGATGGGCATTTGTTTTTCAGAAGTCAGAGTGAACAGGATTGTTCTAAAATTTCAAAGGAAAACAAGAGACTGATGAAATGACTTGCATTGTCAGAAAGTTCAAATATGATGTGTGAGATCTTAGTTTACAAAAAGGAATCATTAGGTAAAACATTAAATTCAGGGGCTACCGTGATGATAGTACAGCAGTTAGATAGAGTATTTGCCTTGCAATGCTTCCAGCTAAGGTAAAACCTCAGCACCACATAGGGTCCACGAGTGGTCCTTGAGTGCAGAGCTAGAAGTAAGCCCAGAGCACTGCTGAAATTGCCTCAAAGCCTCCACTCCCTTGTCACCCCACAAAAAAACAACCAAACCAACAAACCCAAACCCATTAGATTCAGTACACTCCAATACACGCTTATCACTAAAGTAATTTTTGCATCATGAAGGAGTAGCAAGAACCATTTTGTTTCAGGTTAAGTATATGAAATAAATATAATATTTATATGTATGTGGCCATGTGCAATCTCACCATGTTTCTGTGTGCATGAATGATCAGGACATAAAAATAAGAATGAGTGACAAAAAGTGAGAGGAAGTGCCTCGTGGGTCTGAGATCAAGGCAGGCAAGATCTGGGTTCTCTGTAATGGACACCCTCTCCTCTCATTTCTCTGACTCTTTTTGGGAAGGAATTTTCCCATGTTGGCTGGTGATCCTCCAAAAGATCAAAGAGACTGATCACAAAGGAAGGGAAGGTAGAGAGGCCAGTGTGGTCCCTGGAGGCTGACCAAGAGAAAAAAGGTTGCTCTGGATGAGAGCCAAACCATGTACTCCTCTAAGATACACTGTGTCTTGGGTCTCACAGGCAATGAGGGTAACAATCATGTTACCCCTGAGACAATTCATATACAGTCCTTTATGGGGACTGAGAAAGCAGGGTCATTGGCTGACACAGGTATTTAATAGCAGCCATGTCTCCAAGAAGCTGAAACTCCCAACTCTTACTAGTTTTAACACCCCGAATAAAATGATGAAATAGAGGACATCAAAATCTACAGGGAAATAATTAATGCGTTGTAAACGAACTCTGGGATAGTCTCTGGGATCAGTGTTCCAACTCTGTTCCTTACTAGCCTTGTGTTCTTGGGCAAGTTATTGAACCTTTCTGTGCTCGGTTTTCTCTTCTGTAAAGCAGATCTTGATTTGCCTACCCCATGGGGTTCCTGTGAGTTGTTAAAACTTGTAAAATCCTGGGGGCCGGGCGGTGGCACTGGAGATAAGGTGCCTGCGCTAACCTAGGATGGACCTCGGTTTGATCCGCCGGTTCCCCATATGGTCCCCCGTGCCTACCAGGAGCGACTTCTGAGCGAATAGCCAGGAGTAACCCCTGAGCGACTTGTAAAATCCTATGCCTGGAGTGAGTTCTATGTATATGTGTCTGTTCCTAGTCATTAGTTATTGTTGTCATTGTTATTAAAATGCATGCTAGAAAGGTCTGGATATCTTGGAATTACTGAAGCCCTGAGCAAAGAGAGAGTCCCAAGAGCTGTTGGTCTATTTCTTTGAAGTCCACAACTTCTCTATCCTGAATGAGGTCTCTGGCTGCAAAGCTCCACTTCTTAACCCAGAGTGCCTGGATCTCTGAACTTTCACTCTATCTTGCTGTTCAATACATAACTCAATTGGAAGAAAAAAAATGTATTTTGAGGCAAGCATGCAATTAGTATTCACTTTACTCGCAAAACTCATGATCTATTTTCCCAAAAGCTCAATTTCTGAGTGGAAGCCCTTGGTGTCCACAGGTTCAAATCAAGGCTTGGGGTAAGCAGGTCAAAGTACAGCCAGAAGGGTTAGGACTTGACACCAATTAGAATGCCATATACAGCTGATTAAAACAAGTCAAAGCAGAGGAAGAAAAGGTAGAGTACTAACTCGCAGAGTTGATTCGATTTTCATCAAGTACCTTTGAATGTCAAGTTCTGCCTGAAGAGAGATCAGCATGCACTGCAAAGCCTGTGTAATAGGAGAAAGAGAAAAAAAACATAGACAAGAAATAGGGTGAAAACAGGAAGAGGAAAAGAATAGGTTGGCCAAATGGACTGTCTATTCATTCACAATGCAAATCAATGTAGCACAACAAGTCCTTCTCCCCCAAAGGAAGAAAAAATATAGCAACAATTTCACCCTGACAATTTGGAGAGAAATGCAAAAAGCAAGTCCTACCTGAGTGAATCCCCTCACCCCAATATTCTGCTACAGTTGCATCCACCTATAAATTCTGAGCCACTCAACAACGTGTCTCATTAGACTTTAGTTTCTGAGATTGGGGCAAGGCTGCAAAGGAGTTACTAGTATATACCCAGAAGTTTGGTGGTGAACTACGGTATATGCAGGCTGCCATTTTGGTTGGTATGGGCCATGTGAGCCGGTCAGTAGGTTACTCTATGAAGTCATCTGTGTGCACATAACTCATCCAGAACAGCAAAGCTTTATGATACCTGGACCCCATGTGAATACTTACATGAACAGAAGATTGAAATGACCATTCATGGATCAACTTCTAACAACACCCAAACCTGGCTGACCTTTGGGTGTAGTATTGTTTTTTTTGATTCTGTGAACTGTTTTGGACATTTTACTATTTCAAACATGGTACACAAATATTCTTGTGTTTTGACAAATGAAAATTTTTATAATCCTCAGACATGAAGAACTAGTTATACATGCATCCTAATTTAGCCAGTGAATATTAGAAGCAAATTGTCAAAGAACCACTGGTAGAACCATGTTTGCAGTAGCATTATTTACACAGCCCCAAAATGGCAAGTACCGCTTATGCATTCATCAATAGGTAAGCAGACACTGCATCAGATCTACTTAAAATGAAGAATTATTCAGATTTCCAAGCATTTCCTTTTTTATTATAGTTTAGGTATCACTCTTATATTAATATGAATATTTATTTGTGGTATTGATTTACAAAGTTACAGTACCCCAAAGTTACTGTACCAACAAAGTGCCCATGATCCTTCACTACTCTCCCAATGCCACCTCTAGTCCCCTTCTTTATTAACTTCCCCTCTACATGCACTGCTCCTTTTTGTAAGGCTAAGTTTTTTTTTTATCAAATTATGTGTCGATTCTTTGTTTTATTTGTCTATTTCATAGACAAATCTGTATCACCACACACAGATGAGTGTGATAATCCTGTGTTTGTCTTTCTCCAACTGCTTTCACTTAGCATTTTATATATTCCAGTTCCAGCCACATGAAGGCATATTATTCCATTATTCCAATAGACGACAACTTCTTTAACCAATCATTTATCATTGGACAGTGGGTTGTTCCTATCTCCAGGTGATTGTGCTAACACTGCAATGAAATAAAGATATTTAGATACCTGAAATGAGTTTCTCAGAACAAAATTCCTTCCAGAGTCATCCTGTGACATGGTTTAACACAAATGAGCCATGAGAACATTATGCCAAGTGAGAGAGGCATCATCAAAGGACAAACATATGTGGGTCTACATCCAGGCAGTAACTAGAAGAGTCAATAAAGTTCCCAAATTTGAGGTCCCATGAACGACAGCATCAATGATGATTCTTTACTCAGAGTCCCAAAGAGGCAGCCCCCAGTAAACATTTCTCTGCTGTGTTTGCGTCAAATAGGTTTTGAGCTCTCTCAAGGAAAGCAGAGAAGGAAATCGGAATTTTATGAGGGCATTCACATACTCCGGTTTAATCAAGTGTGAGGAACTTAGAAGCCAGGTGTATGGATGTGAATATAAAAGAGAAAATTGTCTCTAAAAGTAGACAAGTGGGTGGAAAAGGGGCTGAATATCTTTGAGTCACTTGAGAGAATGGTACCAAGAATTGAGTTGTTTATCATGCTATGGAGGTTGCATCAAGCTTAGGGACACTAAACCAGGAAAAAATAAGACTCTCAAGAGAAAAGACATTAAGAGCGGGGCCAGAGCAATAGCACAGTGGTAAGATGTTTGCTTTGCACACAGCCAACACAGGACAGACCCTGGTTCACGTCCTCCCCGAGCCTGCCAGGATCGACTTTTGAATGGAGAGCCAGGAGTAAACCCTGAGCAATGACATCTGTGGCCCCCCCCCAAAACAAAAAACAAACAAACAAAACAAACCATTGGGAGCAACAGTGCAGTAATGAAACAGAATGATATCTGTATTATTTCAGACTCCATATCTATCCGTAATGGTCACAAAAGGAAAGCAGCAAATAGAAAACAAGGATGTGTCTGTTAAAGGGAATGGTACTGGAGATTCCCTAGAAGGCTAAGTATGGAAGGATGGATATCCCATCCAGTCCCCCTAAGAATGAAGTCACTGCTGACAAACAACCTCGAGAAGAACAAACATTGTGAAGTTGTTAAGTGCACAGATACAGCAGAGAGGACCAAAAATGCACAGCAAAAAGCGTTTCTAGCCATCTTAGGGCTGAGAACACTTACTTGGTGGTTTTTTTCTGAGCTTTCCAAATTAAAAAATTAATAATAAAAATTTAATAATACAAAATAATAATTTACAAAATAATAATTTGATAATACAGAAAGGGCACGGAGAAAGATGGCAAAGGTTAACAGTATAATTTTAAATAAGTGACAAGGAGAAATGATTTATCAGGATCTTTAGAGATGGCTAAAATTATATAGACTATTGAAAATTTTGGTGTGGTGTGGTGGCAGAAATGGAAATGATACAGATATCACCCAATTGCCAGACAACTTTTAATTTCTTGGAGACTGTTTCCGAGTTTGAAAGCCAACTACATATATGTTTAAGAAAATAAATTCATGAGACAATAACAAGATCCAGTGAAAATACTTTTTACCTTGGAAATTCCCTAGTTTGAAATGACAGTGATCAGTGATTTGCTCACCAAATCTTCAAACATGAAGCTATAACTGCCAGAGCCTTAACTTTTATTCGTACTTCTAAATTCATGGAAGCAGATTTCCTTTTCCTCTTCTCTTACAGTCAGCAGCCAACATCCTTGCCCTATCATTTGCCAATGTGGGGTTATTAGTAATAGCTTGCACTCAGTTTAAGATTCCAAGGATGCAAAATGCTATTTTAGTCAAATTTCTAAAAGCCCATTGTCTCTTGGCTTTTTGAAGACTCCTAACAGCTACTTAATTTCCTGACGCTTTAGTTTTCCTTATTTGGAGAATTTTGAATTTGCTGCCAAACGATTTGTCATCATTTTTATCTTAAGTTGCTCATGTAGCAGTTGCACCACGAGGGGGCGCCATCAACTTAGCAAGTCCAATCATACAGCCTACAAACAAGATGGAAAGGAAGTGGTGGGAACCCCAAACTTTGGGGTCAATCTTCACTGCCTTCAACTGGTCTCTTGGAGTTCCAATATAAAACCAACCTATAACCAGTCTGTAGAAAAAAAAATATCCCACCAAAATGATATACTAATCCTATCAATTAGAAGGGAGAAAGATGTTTATTGCAAGACTAATAAATAGATTTCATTAAGT
>PVKC010025323.1:0-16444 GCA_004027635.1 Crocidura indochinensis
GTTTTCCAGACCCTTTCTCTATCCACTCTAATAAACTACAGATATCTTATAAGAAACAAGACTTCACCCTACCAGCATTAAGCAAATTAATCAATATGTCAGTCAAATGATCTTTTCTTATATACTTTGTTATTGTATCTTTGCTCTGTAATCAACGTTATTTGTATCCAAGAATTAGAAAACATAAATATATATATTTCATGTGCTTTTAGAGCTCTTTTTAGTACAAACCCAATTTTCATTTTCCATGTTTATGTTCTAATCTTCTGTGATAGCTTCTCTGAAGATACACTGGTATTAGTACAGCACATAAACTAGTCAGCAGCTCTCCCACCCCCAGTTCATCTTCACGATTTTCATGTGATTCAAATCTGACTGTATTCATTCATTATAGTTCAGCACAAGCTGCTATGAAAAGTTGTCTATGAAAACTTCTTTTATCATATGACTATGAAAAAAGACAGCTGGTCCTCTTGTAATATTCATTCTTACTTTCTTTTTTTAACAGAACTCCCAAAATTTAGTTAAGCACATAGCACCGAATTGAAATACTATGTTTCCCAAGATCTTCGGCAGGCAGTTGAGATCAGTACTTAAATAGCAATGGTATGTGAATGAAACTAATGTTTGATTTCTGCACCAAACACTTTAAGGATCATACAGTTTGGGACCATCATGAGAGAGAAACAATGGAATGCCAGAGTAAAACAGGTTTTCGGCATCTGGTGGCCTACAAGGAGTGGTCAGAAAAGTTTTGTGTAAGAAAAAAATTCTATGTTGTTTAAATTATTATTGTTTAATTGGTTTGTGTCCTGTAATATGAGCTCACTAAGCATAATAAATGCCTTTTGAGTTTAAAAATAAAAAGAAAGCATTCAAGGTAGTAACCATGCCCACAAATGCAGTAGCCATGTTTGAACCACACCTGCTCCATAGATTCGCTCTTTTCTCAAATGAGATGTAAACCAAACCCTGAAAAATTATGGCTACACTGGCTCATGTAGCAGAAAACCGGACATCTCAGGAGGAAATAATGAGCCAAGCCCCCGCCCTACTGAAGCCACATATGCTGCTTCCATCTCCCAGAATCACCATTTTGCCTCTGGATCTGCCTAATCACTGTCCTTTGGGGACACCAGTCTGACCACACTTCAGGTACATCGTTGGGGCCTGATATCACCAGGGCTTTTTTGGAATGAGTATAGTCACCCTCCCTATATCTTCCTTCTTCTGCGAAGCCTGACAACTGAGTACATGCCACTAAAAGTCATAATATCAGTAATGGTGCTTTGAATTTCTGGACATCTTCATTTGTTTGGTGCTGTCATTGTTAAAGGAACACACTCATTTAACATAATGGACAGCTGACAAGAGCTTTCTCAACCCTTTGGCATTGAATCAATGACTTTATGGAGATACAATCATTTTCAAAAATGTGCTTGCTACTGTACATTTTCTCTAGGTTTTTTCTTCTCTTTCATTTTATTTTTTCTATTTTTTCAATAACTTTTATTTATCTGGAAACAAATCCATTATGATCAGCTATGTCAACTATGTGATGCATTTTCTTTATACTTCAACATAGGCAGTGCTTGAGAAACCATATGTGATACTAGAACAAGTACCTTAACTCAGTGGTATCTCTCTGGTCCTCTACCATTGTTTTAGATGTCTATGAAAATTCTTAGTCTATACCCTAAATAATCTTCATGTTTACTACTTTATTCTTTTTGTTTGGATGTCCACACCTAGATCTACTCAGAGATTACTCCTGCCTCTGTGATCTCTGAGGGAATCACACTTTGCAGTGCTTTGAGGACCATATGTGGTACCAGGATCATACCTGGGTTACCTATGTATAAGATAATCACTATGCATTGTACTATCTTTCTGACCCATCATTTACCATTTGCATTAATCCATAACTTATTTTCACAAATAGCCCAGAAATTTTCATTAATCTCTATTAACATCTTTTGGGGAGAGTTGGACCACACCTGATGGTGCTTAAGGATTACTCCTGTCTCTGTGCTCAGAAATCACTTCTAGCAGGCTCAGGTGATCATATGGGATGCTGGGGATTGATCTGGTAAACACATGCAAGGCAAAAACCCTACCCACAGTGACACTGCTCTGGCTCCATTACTTACAGCTTCTTGACTCTTAATGAAAAAGCACCATAACTTTTTTATACACAGATACCTCATTTCCTATAGTGAGTCTAGTGAGCCTGAGAGATAATATGAGAGTTAGGCCAGTAGCCTTCTATGCAGTTGACCCCAATTATATTCTTGGCATCATATAGTCCTCTGAACACATAGAGATCCCTAAGGACTACCAGACATGACCCTGGTGGCCTCTAGCAGTGCCAGAGTATTCCAAATTACACAGGCTGAACAGCAGGCAAAAAGAAAAAAAGAGAAAGAAAGTAGACAGCATATGCCTATTTAAGCATGCTGCCTGATATCAGCTTTTGTATAACCCAAAGAGCTGTTAACATGCATGATACCCTTAAGCAAGAGGTAGATATCAAGTGCAAATCACTTTGCTAGTCATTTCTTATGACCTTGACACTCTACTTGTGCTTATAATCTCTGAGGCATATTGGAATATTGTAAAGAGCCTGTTATAAAACTGTATCAAGAAATCACATTAGTGATATCTGAGTTTTGAAATAAAGTTATGCTCTTTCAGTAAACCATAAAAGAACTAAGGTTTGCTGTGAACAGTCCTAAAGATTGAACATATTAACCCATAGGACAAGAGTGTTAAGATGTTTATTAGCCTGCACTGCTCATCATAAAATTGATATAACTGATGCACCATCTCACAAAAATTTTGAATGAACAGTAGTCTTATTAGCAAGTATAAATAATATGTGCAAGATACGGTTTGAGAAGGTCATGAAGACACAAATATTTTACATGAACAGATGGACCAATTTCCCATCGTGCCTGCCACAAGCCATCTTTCCCAAGATCCACTCATAGGGCCTTGAGCAAAGCTCTCTGAGAAGAAAATCATTCAAGCCTTGTTTGCAGATGGTACTTTATTAAATGACATCAGATGAAAATATACTCCTAGAGTAATTATAGCCCCACTCATGGACAGACTTATATAGTGAAAAGGAAAGAAACCCCCATAGGAAAAATATTTAGACCCATCTAATTAAAATATGACTCACAAGTAATGAATTTAGAAATGTTAAGATTAAAGGTTGTTAAACTTTGACATATGTTCATATAGTCCAGATCCCATCAATATGTAGAATATAACTCCCACCCAAAGACCTTCGTATTACTTCTTTGCAGTTCATCTCCCAAAGCATAATTCTCTTCATCTACTCACTCCCACTGCTAGCCACAGAGAAACATTAATGAGATTTCTATTGCTTTAGATTAATTTTGCCAGTTCCATTACTCCATATAGATATGAAATTGTCTAGAACACATCTCTGTCTGGTTTATTTTGCTCAACATAATGTCAGTACATTTCATCTATACTATGACTTGAGTCAGTAGTTCATTAACTTGGTTAGTCAGTTGCAGTTTATGGTACGTTAAATTGTAATTTATGTGTATGTTTTTTTGTGTGGTTTTTGGATCACACCCGGCAGTGCTCAGAGGTTACTCCTGGCTCCATGCTCAGAAATTGCTCCTGGCAGGCATGGGGGACCATATGGGGCACCGGGATTCGAACTGATGACATTTTGCATGAAAGGCAAACGCCCTACCTCCATGCTATATATATATATATATATTTATATGCATATTTATATATAAATAAATATATTATTTATTTATTTATTTTTGCTTTTTGGACCACACCCAGTGACACTCAGGGATTACTCCTGGCTATGTGCTCAGAAATTGCTCCTGTCTTGGAGGACCATATGGGAAGCTAAGGGATGGAAATGTGGTCCATCCTAGGCTACCACATGTAAGGCAGACTTGAACCACTGTTTTGGCCCCAGGATGGTTATATTTTATTTTGGGGAAAATAAACACAAATTTCCACTAACTTTTCTAAAGTTTTCTTTAGATCATCAATGGTTAATAAACTTAAGAATCTTCTTCTGATATCAAGAATAAGCACAATGCAAGACAATTTTGTTTTGTTTTGTTTTGGGGTCACACCCAGTGGTCCTCAGGGATTACTCCTAGCTCTGCACTCAGAAATCGCTCCTGGCAGGCTCAGGGGACCATATGGGATGCTGGGATTCAAACCACCATCCAACCTGGAATGGCTGCTTGCAAGGTAAGAGCTTTCTAGCTGTGTCAGCTCTCCGGCCCCAAGACAAATATTATTTTTATATTTTTCTGTAAAATGGACAATCATTGTTACAGTTTAAATATTTCCTGACTAATTTCACCTTTAGCCACAACTTTTTGTTTTTGTTGTTGGTTTTTGGGTCACACCCAGAAGTGCTCAGGGGTTACGCCACACTCAGAAATCGCTCCTAGCAGGCTCAGGGGACCATGTGGAATGCTGGGATTCGAACCAATGACCTTCTATATGACAGGCAAATGTCTTACCTCCATGTAATCTCCCGGGCCCCTAATCACATGTTTCAAGCCAACCAAATCTTCAATTAGTTTGGCTTGTTTGAAATATCACAGAGTTTGGTTTATCACAGAGCCAGTCACCAAGCTTGTTATTCTAATGAAGAATGACACATATATATTCACAATCTTTTCAATAGTGTCTATTTTGTAAAATGATTTATTTGAACTATAGAAGGTTAATTTGAATCATAAAAAATCAGAAGTACTTAAGAATATGAGTACATATTCTATACTCAAACACATAATAATGTAATTCTACAAGAACTCACAAATATTTCAGCATAAGTAGAATGTTTCTTATTGACAGAGGACTCAGAAGAACACTACTGGGGTTAGCTGCACTATTAGTTATATAGCAAACAGCTGTCAACTTGAAATGAAAACAGGATAGAGTTTACAGGTCAACATTAATATTAAAAGCCCAAAACATTCTCATAGAAAAAGTCACAAAATTTCCAGTTGAATTGGTATTTCATAGTTGAAATACCAAAACATAGCAATACACCATTCCTAAAGAATCTTGTTTCCTTAAAAAGCTATAAACATGATCCAGCAATACCACCCCTAGGAATATACCCAAGGAACACAAAAACACAATACAAAAATGTCATCTGCACTCTTATGTTCATCGCAGTACAATTTACAATAGTCAGAAACTAGAGGGGCCCGGGAGATAGCATGGAGGTAAGGCCTTTGCCTTTCATGCAAAAGGTCATCGGTTCGAATCCCGGTGCCCCGTATGGTCCCCCGTGCCTGCCAGGAGCAATTTCTGAGCATGGAGCCAGGAGTAACCCCTGAGCGCTGCCGGGTGTGACCCAAAAACCAAAAAAAAAAAAAAAAAAAAAAAAAAGAAACTAGAAACAACTCAAGTACCCCAAAACAGATGAGTGGCTAAAGAAACTGATACATCTATACAATGAAATACTAGGCACTTGTTGGGGATAAAAATGAAGTTATGAAATTTGCTTATACCTGAGAAAAATAAAGAGGTACACTGAGAGCCAAGAATGCTTTTACTAAAAAAGGAAGTTAGAAAATGTTTTATGAAGAGGAAATGATTGGTTTCAGCTAATCAGATTATTGAAGTACAGTGAAGTGAAGCAGACACTTTATAAAAATAATTTGGTTGCAGGGTGTTCCTAAGAAGAAAAGAAATAAATCAATTTGGCTTGATTATCAATAATTGAATCCAAGAATAAGAACTCTGATATTTGTTTTTCATGGTTATTTGTTGCTTTGTCATTCAATGAAACAGAGAACACAAGAAGTACTATTCTCAAGAAATGGATGTGTGAAACAGAGCTCAGAAACAAAAGTCTATTGTTTTTATTTACCAGATATCATGTAGTTGCTTCAGCTATAGTCACAGGCTGAGTCATTCAGAAATAGTTTAAAAATAGTATATGGAGGTTAGAAGAAAATTTGGTTGATAGCTATATTAAAAAGACAATGCCTCAAAAAAGTTGTCAAGAGATTAAAATGTAGCCCATTCGAGGTCAGGAAATAAAGTAAAAATAAAATTTATTCTTGAAGAAAAAAATAGAAAGAGACAAGACAATAAAGGTAGCCCAAATTTCCAAAGTTGTTCATCATTAAGAGGTAGTAAACGACTTTACAGGAATTAATAATGGGATATTATTAGATGATATTTAGGGGATGGATACTTTTAGGGCATGCTAGGGGAAGAATTTTTAGGAGTATCTGGATCTTATTTTTTGTCTTTTTTAATTTTTAATTTGTTTAAAGAAAATTCATTACATAAATGACATAATGATCATAATACATTTGTTTTAGGAAGACCAAAAGCAACATGATTTAAAAAATAGAAAATTGAAAGAAAAACTAAAGAAATGGAAGAGAAAAGAAAGAAGAAAAAGTTCAGTAGCAAGTATATTTTTGAAAAGTATTGAATCACAATGAATTCATTAAAGCACCAACAGAAAGTTTAGTAAGCCCTCTATTAAAAAAAAGATGAGTTAAAAATACAGTAATAACAGTGTGAAAGTGCAATTATTGCATTTGCATAGGCCCAGCAAAATGAGGAAAATGGAAAAAATAAAGCCCTGACATAAATACAAGGAGACCTTATCCCTGAAGTTTTCTGGCATACAACTGACTATGGGTTCCAGTAATAATAGGTTGTCTAACCCCTGAGTCATTCTATGTGGTCCCAGTGAAAATCTTTTGCACTTTAGCTGTTATTGGTGTCAAGTTTCTGTAGTTAGATTCTGGTTTCTGTGCATTTCCTTCATCAAAATTAGAATGATGTGGAATGTCCTCTAGTTTCACTTCACCATTAGATACTGAGCATCCTGCCCTGCCAGCAGGTTGTTGCTGTTGCTGAATTGTATGGATGTTAAAAGAACACTCTTTGGAGTAAGTCAATGCCAGGGTAGCGGTAGGGTCTTCCCAGCAAAGGTTTGTTTCCTGGTGATGTTATAGAAATTGTGGTTGTTTCATAGATTGCCAATGGTTCAGGGGTGTATGGTGAATACCCATTCTTCGAGATCTGAGCCAAGTCATTATGCCAATGTTCAGGGTATAAGGCCAAACTGAATTACAAAATATGTTCCTATCTCTATTAATAAGAACTTGTTTGCATTTGTAATATTTTCCCATTTTAATGTGCCTATGCAAAAGAGGAACAACGCCACAAGGTATTATTGGTGCCTCTGGGGACCAAGGGAACAAATCCAACAATCCCTTTAACTTGGTTCTAATATGAATTCTAAAGTGAAAGACTCTTCTACCAGAATTCCTTACTAAGCAGATGACAGAGAGGAAAAAAAGGTCACTGTATAAGAGGATATTCAATAAGAATTATAGTGGTTAAGGGAATACATCTAAGATATTCAAAGGAGATATACATGTCACTTTTATGTCATTAGAAATAGTCAGGGGAGGGTGTCGAATTCAGGACATCACTTTAGTCTGTGATTTGGCCTTCTGGAGTCTGCAAAATAGCTTCCAGCAGTCCCATATCTGGACTTTGAGTGGGGACTTCTCATCAACCTAGTATGGTAGCAACCACTTTTACACAGTGAAGGAAGGTGGAGGACAGGAGGCCACTGAGAGTAGATAAATAGGAACAAAAGTATTGGTTTGTTCTCAGGCTGAGAGTCTATTCTTTCACTTTGGGAGCTGGTTAGCAGCTGGCTTGAGTGGGGATAATGATGTGCTTCCTGAGGAGCCAAAAGCTGAGGTTTAAAATGATTAAATGTGGGGTAATAGGCAGTGGGAGTGAGGAAATAATGGAATAAAAATAAGCATCTGGGTGGTGAGCCAAGAAAGGAAGGAAAGTACACAGCACAGACATTCTGTGTAAGACAAACAGATTAAACCTAATGATATCCTAGCACCCCCATACGGTTTCAGAATGAACACTGGTAGGAAAAAGTTGCCTGTGATTTCCCAAAGCTAGCCCCTCTTGTGTTGTTTGGGGGTTGACCTACTCAAGAAAGAGTGTCTGAGTGGGTGCTGATGAGCTTCCGGGTTTTCAGCTCATTAAGAAAATCTCTTGGGGGCCGGGCGGTGGCGCTGGAGGTAAGGTGCCTGCCTTACCGCGCTAGCCTTGGACGGACCACGGTTCGATCCCCCGTGCCCCATATGGTCCCCAAGGCCAGGGGCGACTTCTGAGCGAATAGCCAGGAGTACCCCTGAGCGTCACTGGGTGTGGCCCAAAAACCAAAAAAAAAAAGAAAAAAAGAAAATCTCTTTAAAAAAAAGAAAAGAGCAGAGAGGGGCTAGAGCTGTGGTTCATAGGTAAGGCATTTGCTCTGCATATAGCTGACCTAGGAAGGACCACGATTCAATCCCCTGGCGTCCCTTATAATTCACTAAGCCAGGAGTGATTTCTGAGCCAGAAAAACCCCTAAGCATCACCGGAGTGGCCCAAAAACAAAAACAAAAAACAAAAACAAACAAACAAACAAAAGAGGGGAGAAAGGAAACATTCCTCTCGCTCATTAAAACTTTGTTTTTTACAAATTATCACACTGAGAAAGTTCATCTATATTTCTCACAACTCATGAAAAAGAACTACACATAAGAGGAACAAACATATATATGCTTTAAATAATTCCTTTAAGAAAATTTTAAGATATAAAAGAAAAATGTATACATTATTTTACAAAAAAATTTTTTATAAAAAATTTTTCAAAATTTTTTCTTTCAATGCACTGGGCACTTTCTAAATACTTTAGATAGATTACCTATTTCATCCGTTAAATTAGTTAGTTATGCTTGAGTTTCACAGTCAGGATTTAAATTCATAAATCTTTAATAAGAAATCAAAGTAGAAAAGCTAGAGGTTCTGTCTGCTTAAAAAGACCACTTTCAACCATGGTCTGGTTTTGTTTTTGTTTGTTTATTTGTTTTGGGGTTTGTTTTTTGTTTGTTTTTCTTTACTTCCAAGTGTATCCTTGCAGTCTCTTGAGAAAAATGCTGCTATTTCCTAGCAGCTGCCTTCCCCATCAAGATTGGACACAATATCTACTTCCTTGAAGAGTTAAAGATTTTACCAGTATTTTTCTTATATGTCTTATTTTCCCCAAATTCAGAGATAAAAATATGTGTATGACTCCTGAGGTCAATAATTCCATGGTTTCAAAATGTAAAGTCCATTCAAATCATTCTTAAAATGGTTCTGCTTGTATTATTTCCTTGTTAGTAATATTATTTTTATAATGCAAATGCTTTTTATGATTGGAAAATTATATAACCAATTTCCACTGTAAATTGAAGTGCTTAGTAGAAGTAATCATTTTTGCTTGTTTTGTTGATTGGTTTGTTTTTGGGCCATACCCAGCAGGGACTATGCGCACAAGAATCAGTCCTGGTGGGTTCAGGGAACCATATGCGATGCCAGAATAGAATCCAGATAGGCTGCATACAAGGCAAGCATTCTACTTGCTGTACAATTACTATGGCCCTAGTAAAAGATTTTCTAATAGCCTTTATCTTTGTTAAAAAAAAATACTAATAACAGGGCCAGAGTGATAGTGCAAAGGCATGGCGTTTGCCTTGCACTGGGCTGACCCAGGACAGACCTAGATTCAACGCGGTCATCCCATATAGTCCCCCAAACCAGAAGCAATTTCTGAGCACAGAGTCAGGAGTAATCCCTGAGCACCACCAGGTGTGGCCCCCAAACCAAACCAAAACAAAACAAAACAAAATACTAATGACAGGAGGATAGTTTCTGTGAGAATTTTCTTTGGCCGGCATGCCTATCTATCTCTGGCATATCTGCAATATCTTCTCTCATGGGTGATGTGTATGAATAACAGAACAAGGTTATTTTTCCACAGATTCATTTGTGTCATTGTACCTACGAATGTGTTTATGAAGTATAATTAAATGTCACATAAACCAAGAAAATGTGAGCATGAAAAGAAAGAGAACTACCGTGTCTATAAAAAATAATTTGAATTCTTTGAAAAGACTTGATAAAGGTAATTAAATTTTTTCTTAATTAAGTCAGTAATTTTAATTATAATAATTGCTTACAAACCTCTTTAATTGAAGAAGTCAACATGGGGGGGTAGTTTTAAGGGATGAGTGTTGGAATATTCTGAAAAACTCAATCACCAACAACTTCTTAACTCTGTATTTCACCGTGATTCAATTTAAAACATTAAAATAGAAAAATAAATAAATATTATATTATAGATATATCTTAAGTGTGAATCAATAAGTAATATACTGTAATAAAAGCTCTATAGAAGTACAAAGATTCAATATAAATGAGATATTTAAAAATTCAAATAGAATTTCAATTAGAGTAATTTTACTTTTTAAAATTTTCAAAAAATAAAAAATTACTTACTGGTTAAAATTTTAAATATTTGGGATATAAATGTACTTTTGCTTTGATAACCTGCCTTAACAGAATTTAAATGAACTAACTCTTCCATAATCATACTTAATAACAATCATCTTAAAAAATAACAATCATCTTTAGTACATCTATACTGATAATAATCATAATTGTTAATATTGTGGCTTATTTCTTCTAGTCTATTTCTTTGCATATTTTATATGAATTAAGCTAAAATCATACTGTGTATTCAAATTTTAGCCCTCATTTCTTAACTCAATGACTTTTACCATTTTATATACTGATTTTTGTTTCTTTTGTGTATTGTCTATTTGGTTGTTGATGTTTGTTTTTTGTGTTTTGGAGGATTTTTTTTTGCTTTCTTTGTCATGATTTTCTTCTTTTTTCCCCTTTCTTCTTTCTAAACTGATACATATAAGCTCTAGAGTCTAGACGGACTCCTCCCAGTTTTTGTTTGTTGGTTTTGTTTTTTATATTTTGTTTTTTTTTTCTTTTTTCATCATGTTCTTTTCTTTTTTTTCAAACAGAACCACATAACTTGAATCATTTTGTTCTACCTCATAAATTGACAGGGGGGAAATAGATGGTACCAGAATCAAACAGTCATATGAACCTTGAGAAGAAATAAAAAATGATCAGACTTAAACACCAAACCCAAAGCCAACAACAGAATCTATACCCAATCTTCAACAAGCTACACACAGAGAGGACCAGTTATACTAACAGTACTGGTGGCAAAGGAGGGGGATGCTGGGAACAGGGTTGGTGGTGGGAATATCCCTGATTCAATGTCACTATGTACTTTAAATATTACTGTGAAAGACTGGTAATTCATGTTGATCACAATAAAAATAATTTAAATAAATAAAATAAAATAAAAACCATAATCATCAATATCCACAGAAAATCTCTTTATTCATTTCAATGACTACCTGTGAAACAACTTTTTGTCTCTTATTGCCATAGAATACTTTTACTTACATAAGTATACTTTTATTTATTTATATAATATTACTTTTAGATTATATAAAAACTGAATTATAGCACATATATTCATTTGTATCAGGACTTATAAGTTCAACTTAATTGCTTGAACTTATCAACTCAAATGTCAATGCTCAGGAATGACTCATAGCTTTGTGCCCAGGCTTCACTTCTGTCGGGGTACAGGAGACCATATCAAATTCCCAAAGATCAAGCTAGGTCAACTACAAGCAAAACAATGGCCCAATTTGTGCTATTGCTCTGCCCCTAATTTAATATTTTTAATATATTTAGGATTTATTCTGTAATTGAGTATTGGTAGCTTGTTTCACTTTTATTATTGAGTAATATTCTACTATAATTAATTAGACTTTTTCTTGTTGATGAACATCTGGTTGTTTTTAACGTTTAAGGTTGCTCAGATCATTCTTGTTTAAGTGGATTGACAATATTTCCATCCTGATTCAATGTATAAATGTACATTGAATTTTAGAAATATCTACAAAGTGGTTACCAGAATTGTATATCTTCACCAGCAAAGTGTGAAAGTGCCATATAGTTTAGGTCTTTATCAACATTGAGTATTCCAATAATCTTTTTTTAGTCATATTTTGTACATGAAACGTTTTTTAATAATAATTTACTTAAGCGTCATGGCTACAAAGATGTTCATAGTTGAGTTTCATTCATTGAATTGTACAGAAATGATTTTATTTGATTGTTTTTGTGAACAATTATCTAAGTTACATTATATATTTATATCTATTACTTATATGTTGTTTAAGTATTAAATAGTATATAAATAATGAGATTAGTTGTCTTATTTACTGCTATATCCTCACTGCCAATAACAAGCTTAACACATGAGGGTAACACAATATTTATTTGAATAAATTATTTAAGCAGTGGGATATCACCCAATGTTTCTTTAGGCATTCCTAGTATATCTTTACACACTTATTCCTATTTTGAATTTTTCTTTCCTTATCAATTTGGGCAAATAAGGATTCTACATTTAGTTCCTCAGAGATGAATACGCAAGAATTGTAAATGAGAGACTGTCTGACTAAAGTTACATGGCAGATTTATTTGAATATTTGGTAGAAAGAATTTGTCTCTTCATTGGTGCTTTCTTATTGGTAAAACAAGACTGGAGAGATAGTAAGGTAATTTATCCTCTTTCTTTGCATCTTATGCAGGTTTGATCCCTAGCACCATATATGGCCCCCACTCCCCCCATCAGTAATAATCCCTGAGCACACTAGTATAGTTCAAATACCAAAACGAAAACAAACAAAAAACATAACAAAATGGGGACTATACAGAAGGTATAATTTTCTGCTCAAGTACAAAATTAAGATCCTTTCCAAAGAGAACTCTAGATTATTGAACAACCTGGGTCTTAGATGCCCAATCAGAATAAAGAAATGTGCTATAATCAAGCACTATTTATGTAGGATTATTCAATATGTCCCATTATTCTGAATGTTGACTCCCCAATATTTTCTAGTTGTGCTCAGCTTATTCATATTGCTGAACATAGTTAAACCTCAGGAGAGGTGACTCATGACATTGTTTATTTTATTATTCCTAGACATGCTTTTCCTCAAATATATACACATCATATCCACTTAATTTTCCAAGAACTACTGCTGCAGACAATTTCCACCAATTCTCTCAGATCAATGAAAAATCTATTTCCTCTATTGTTCCAATATTTTTCTTCAGAATATAGCTGTACAATGTATCTTAAGATATCATTCAGATCAAGTCATTTCACTACTTAAAGTTCTTCTGAGCTTTTCATTGTACTTGGAACTTTGAACTTTAAAATTTAAACTTCAAACTTTTTACTATCACCACTACAGTGTGTAAACAATGACCAAGCAAAGGGAAACAAAAAAACTTTTGACTCTAAGCTTAGTGTATCAAGAGAGTCAGTTACAGTTATTTTTTTATTAATTTTTTTTTGGTTTTTGGGTCACATCCTGCAGTGCTCAGGGGTTACTCCTGGCTCCATGCTCAGAAATTGCTCCTGGCAGGCACGGGGGACCATATGGGGCACCGGAATTCAAACCGATGATCTTTTGCATAAAAGGTAAACGCCTTACCTCCATGCTATCTCCCGGGCCCCCAGTTACAGTTATTGAGTGGAAACAGTTTATAATTGAAAAGCAAAGGCTAAATCATTACTGATGGCTGTAGATATGGGCATGCTATCAGAAGTCTAACTAGAAGGAGGCCATACTATGCAGCTGCAGTCTCTGGTCAGACATGGAGACAAAAATTATGAAAATCTGATGCCTGAGAGATGGTATAAGGGCTAAGACATGATTTGAATGAAGCTGACACTCACTAAATCAAACCTGGCATCATATAGTACCCTGAGCAAATCCTTGGTACATCACTAAAGGCCCCCATAGTCAGCACTTCTGGCCTGCCTAATTAATCCTTGGACTCATAAGGCCAGGTAGCATTGAGTTATTGGGACGTTGCATTTAACTGCTAGACCAGTTGGCCATATGTTACCCAGGAAGAATCAATCACACACCACCTTGTCCTCTATGTACTGTGGAAGAATCCCCCCATACCAAATTAGGGAGGTTGGCAGTAATTAATCAAATTGTGCTCATGTAAAGTTGATTTTTAGAGAGGTTATCTCTCTGAATTGCCTCTAAAGATAGCTATCTTGCTTTCTGATAGTCTGATTTATAGAAGATTGGATTCTTGTTGTTGTGGTAGATCAGATGTGAGTGTCCTAGGCAAGTTGTTGCTGGTTGTAGGGTCAAAGTTCTATTTTTCACATATGACCTGGCCATAGTACATTTGTATTTTCAGGCTCTCAAAAACAATCCTATAAATTTCCTACCTTTTCCTGTATTATTATCTCCTTAGCTCCCTTTTGCTCAGAGGTACTAGCCAAAATAACTTCTGATATTCCACTAAAGTTCCAAATAATCCTGCCTCTTACCTTTTTCATATGTCTTTGTCATGGCTAACTTCTCCTTCATATTTCAGAATAATACAATTTCATTATATCTGATGAATATTATTCTAAATATTTTTTTTTGGTTTTTGGGCTACACCCAGCGGTGCTCAGAGGTTACTCCTGGTTGTCTGCTCAGAAATAGCTCCTGGCAGGCACGGGGGACCATATGGGACACCAGGATTCGAACCAACCACCTTTGGTCCTGGATCAGCTGCTTGCAAGGCAAACGCCGCTGTGCTATCTCTCCGGGCCCTCTAAATATTATTAAATCAAGAACAGAATTATAAATTGTAAATATTCCCATATAATACATATTATTTTTACTTCTCTTCTTCAAAGACTGTATCTCTAAACAGTATTATCCCTCAAACCTATATGTTAAGTTATTTTTTATAAGTAATGTAATTCAATAAACCAAAATGTCCAATGGGACAACAACACAAACACAATAAATGAGAAACAAATAAAATGTATTAAAAATATTATTAGTCCTGTTCTGGGTGAAAGCTCATGTGGTAGCATCCATGCATGCATGACTCATGAAAAGCACTGAACTCAGTCTCAAACACTGCATGCTGCTAGAATCAGTCCTGGAATGCTGAACTGCTGGGTCCCAAGTATCACAATGCAAAGTATCTCTGTGAGCCCTAATACTGCAACACATTAACCCATTGGCAGATACGTCATCTTATAAATATTAGTTCTAATTCATTATATTCTGATAAACTGATAAATGCTAAGAATACCAAAATATTTGTTTTGTTTTGTTTTGTTTGTTTTTGGTGACGCTCAGGGGTTACTCCTGGCTATGCGCTCAGAAGTCGCTCCTGACTTGGGGACCATATGGGAGCTGGGGGATCAAACCGTGGTTTGTCCAAGGCTAGAGCAGGCAAGGCAGGCACCTTACCTCCAGCGCCACCGCCCGGCCCCAAGAATACCAAAATTTGATGACATCAAATCATTCCATTTTAAGCAATGCAAATACAATTCAAACCACATGGAATTTTTTTTTTGACAACTCAAGCAGCATGCCCACAGTTTTCAGTGATTCATTATCTGCTTATTTTTAAAAAGATTGAAGACAAATGACAGCTTCTGCTACAAATACATAACTTTTATAGACAACTCATATCTCACTATTTTACTTAATGACAAACTAAAAATTGACCCCTTTTATAATTGTATAAGTGCTTTCACATTAAACTATCATTCTAAGAGAGGATGAGAAAGTGGAAGATTTTCCTGTTGCATGCAAGTATCAGTTAGGATTCTTATGAAAGTCATAATAGATACTTCAGAAAGTCATAACAGCCATTCTGAAGTCCAGAAATCAGAATGCTTATTTAAGACCAACAAACAGAGTCATTTAAGTATGAAAGCTGTGAAAATGGGTTCCTATTATTTCTTTTCCCTTCCAGTAACAACTGTGGACACAGAGTAGGGGTCCATATTATCCCAACCATTATTCAATTGACCTAAGTGACAAGAAATCAAAATGGTTTTTGTAGTTTTTGAAGAAATGAGGTTTAGAGATGGGAGGGGTAAAACTGCTGCTTTTATCTGACACCTTTTACAGCTAGAGAATTCATTTAATGTTTCATACATTATTCCAAAATGGTAATTACCCTGAAAATATATGATAAACACATGCTAATGAGATAAGCCAACAAGGGCAAAAAATCCACTTTAATAATGCAATCATAAGAAAAAGAGTTTTAAGTAGATATGGAGAAATTATAAATGTCAAGGTTCGCAAAATATAATAAAAAGGATTGATGTGTTTTATACATGCTAAATCACTGATGGGGATTTATTATCTACACAACACTCCCAACTGACAGAAAAACAGGCTTACCACATAACAATAAGTTTTATAAAACATTGCTATTTGAGTCTACATTTTCCTCTTCTTTCACATTAAGCTCATATATCAAAAATATTCTCATGTACTATTAGGACATCAAGTATTTTGAGGACAGTGAAAGCTGTATATAACCTGTTTTGTTACTCCTATGAAATAAAAAAAATCAGAGAAGATATTGGTCATCTTGAGAAGAATCACATCTA
>PVKC010025324.1:0-16533 GCA_004027635.1 Crocidura indochinensis
ACCGATGACCTTTTGCATGAAAGACAAATGCCTTACCTCCATGCTATCTCCCGGGCCCCCCTTTCTTATTTTCTTAATCCTCACCGGACTCTGCTTCTGACATGTTCACCTGGAGCAGGGCTCAGGCAGTAGATAAAAGATTGAATAAAGGACTAGAATCCACCGGTTTTTGGTGGGCACCTGTTTTCAGGTAATTTAAGAGCCTCAAATCTTTACCTGCCCCTCTCCTCAAAATATAAATTATTTAGCTAACCTTGGATGTTTTCACATACAAAAATGGGCCACTAAATCGTTAAGCCTTATCCATGAAGTTAACAAAGATTTAAGGAGAAAAATTAATCATTGCTATTCCCCATACTAACAGAATAAACCAAAATATATGTATATGTATATATGCAAAAAAATTTGAACCCAATTTCAGCCCAATTATTGAGTTAATAAAAGTCTTAGGGGGAAGAGGCAGAAAGAAAGAGAGAAAATGAGAGAGAACATAGGTAGATAGAAAGAGACAGAGATTACAGAGAGTCAGAGAGAATGACAAAGACAAAGATAAAAAGTCAAGTAAAGATTCTGTGATTCAGTCTAGGGGTGGGAATGGGAAACTGAGGGAAACTGAGGAAATTAGTAGTAGGAAATCAGTACCTTGGAGAGGATGGGTATTGTAACATTATATGACTGATATTCAAGTCTCAATACGTTCTACTGTCTTATAATGATTTAATTAAAAAATATAAAACTAAAAATCCAAACCACAAACAATAGAAAATCTCAATTTAAGAAGGAGTATAACTGGGAACTGGAGATATAAAACAAGAGTTCTAGTGAATACCTGGCATATAAGCCTGGTTTGATTCCCTATAACATATGATCCCAGCAATTGCTGCTGGGTGCAACCCTAGAAGACATGAGCACAACCAGGGCAGGGTGGTTCAGCTAATCATTAGTAACATTGAGTCCAAAAGTATTACTGGGGATAAATTCACTCCCCACCTCAGCCCCAAATAACAATGTGTAAAAATATTCTAGCTAACGACTACTTAAAGGTAAAAGACACAATATTTGAACCCCACGGTAAAAGAAAAAGATAAAAAAAAAGAATCTATACTCTCACCACATGGTAAGTTTGCTTAATTTTATAATTTTGTTTTTGTGTTGTTTTTGTTTTGGGGCCACACTGGGCAGCATTCAGGATTCTCCCAGTCCTGTACTCAAAAATCATTCCTGGCAGTCCTGGGGGACCATATGGAATGCCGAGAATGGAAACCAGGTTGACTGCCAGCAAGTCAAACGCTCTACCCTCTGTGTTATTGCTCTGGCCCCAATGCAATAATTACTACAGTGTTCACAATCAAGTACTCTATGGAATACCCTATTTATTTAAAAATTAATCATATTTTAATGCTTCAGATTAAAATAATGAGACATCCTATTTTTTAAAAGAAAACTGAATGTCTATTTTAGTACCCGTAAATGTGTTTAAGTTGTAATAGCATGCAAAGCTTACCGTTGTATTTAATTGACCCAATGAGTCGAGTTCAATATTTTAGAGTGATTTTCTACCACTTTTCGTAGCGGGCACACTATCAGTCTAAGAATGTAGATGGGGAAGAAACATGAATAGATGTTTTTTCTAACTTATTTAATTCTTACAAGTATCAGAATTTCAGGAATTCTGGCTATTTTCCAAAAGTTACACTTAAATTGTGGCATATTTGTTTTCAGTATTTTGCTTGTTTGCATTTGTACTTCATAATTGGTAACTAGAAGATTATGATACATTTTGTTTCCGGATTCCTATTTACAGTCAAAATATTTCTTCTGAGTCATTATTATTATTCAGGCTACACTTACCTACTTCCTCTTCCTAGGAGATGTCATCTTTTTCCATAGCATTAGAATTGTCTTTTCACAGAATATTAACAAGTCTTACCATGAACATATAAGCAGGAGCTAAAAGTTCCCAGACTTGAATCACAGTCCTAAATCTCAACATCATTAAACTTGGGCATTAGAATAAATATTTTACTCAAACATTCTTTTTTTTTTTTTGGTTTTTGGGTCACACCCAGCAGTGCTCAGGGGTTACTCCAGGTTCTATGCTCTGAAATCGCTCCTGGCAGGCTCGGAGGACCATATGGGATGCCAGGATTTGAACCACCGTCCTTCTGCATATAAGGCAAATGCCTTACATCCATGCTATCTCAATGGTCCCCTGTTTACTAAAATTGGAAAATGTGGATGATACAGATGAATGTGTTTGCATTATTGTGTTCAAAACAGTTTTTGATACATAATGTTCTCAGTGCTATATTATACCTTCATTGTTGTATTTACAGCATGAATTTTTAAAACAAAAGTAGAGAGAACTTAGGCATACATGATCCCAAATATCAATTATAACTAGATATCTTGTGTTTATAGAAAAACTGATTCTGGGGCCCGGGAGATAGCATGGAGGTAAGGCATTTGCCTTTCATGCAAAAGGTCATCGATTTGAATCCCGGTGCCCCATATGGTCCCCCGTGCCTGCCAGGAGCAATTTCTGACATGGAGCCAGGCGTAACCCCTGAGCACTGCCGGGTGTGACCCAAAAACCAAAAAAAAAAAAAAAAAAAAAAGAAAAAGAAAGAAAAACTGATTCTAAATTTATGAATCTATATGATCACTAGTCATATTGTAAAACCATAACTCCCTTTCTCCCTTTTCCATATTAGAGTCTACACCTGGAAAAGTTAGAGCCTGGTATAATAATATAGAATGTAAGCTTCCTAAAAGAAGGAACAAGATGGTATAGATAAAAATGCTCTCCCTAACTTATGAATGAAATTAAGTTATTCAACAGAAGATGAGTCATAGGTTAGTGACAGGGTACCACATGGAATGAAACATCTGGTCATGAGGAGATACAAGTAAAAATTTCTCATGTATCATGACTGTCCTCTCAGGAATTTTCTGTTCCTAAAAAGTTTCTGTCAAATTTTTGTAGGATGATCAAATATTTGTATATTAAAAAACTAAAGCTGCTGGTTATTTCAATTTAAAAACAAAACATCTTTGTATTTAACATTTTGCTTAGAATCATAAATATTACAGAATAACAAACAATTTTATTAAATGTGCATGAGATTAAATAGCAGTTTGTTTTTTCTATAATTGAATTGACATGAACATCTGGGGATATGTTTTTAACCCAATATCACATTAGAAATCTAGCACAATTTGAATATTGTGTTTGTTACAGCTATTTACAGTTCTTAGATCTCTTCTCCCTAACTTTCCAATAGTTATATAATTCTCTACCTATATCATATTGCATATGAGAAAAGAGAAAATAAATATCACATCTAATCTCATTGCACTCTTCTGACAACCCATATGGCAGTGATTCTCAATCTGTTTATTCAAAAGGGGAATATTTTCATAATTTTAAATTATCCTATTAATAAAAAGATGCACCAATCGTACCAAACTCAGAAATCAAGATATGAATCATAAGAAAATGAATCCCAAGTACTTTAGCTATAAAGCGGAGAAGACAAAGATATAATTATAGAAAAATAATTACGTTTCAAAGTACATAGCATAACATACATACTGAAATTTAATTTTCTAATTTGAAAACAGAAAGCAAGTAAAAAAGTTTTACTTGTTTGGAATAAGGGGGTAAAGATGAAACTCTTAAAATATTTGTATTTTAAATATTAAGAATACTGGGGCCAGTGAGGTGGCGCTAGAGGCTAGGTGTCTGCCTTGCAAGCACTAGCCAAGGAAAGACCTCGGTTCAATCCCCTGGCGTCCCATATGGTCCCCCACAAGCCAGGGGCAATTTCTGAGAGATTAGCTAGGAATAACCCCTGAGCATCTAACGGGTGTGACCCCCAAAAATATTTAAGAATACTTTATCAGTAAAAATTAGAAAATTGAATGGAAGACACTTTAATTGAATCTTTAAAAATTCACCAATAGGTACTAGAGTGATAGTACAATGAATAGGTATGGTGTTTACCTTGCATGTAGCTAATACTCAGCATCTGATGTCAGATATACAGACACTCAGAAAATAAATACACTGAGAAAGATGATAGCCGGAGGAGAGGGTTTGAAAGGTGGTTTAGGGTTCCTTAATTTTTAATTACTGCCATGCCACCATCTTTAGGAAATATACTATTGGTGGGGATCCTAAATTCACTATATTTATATGCCATCTCTCACACAAGAAGACAATCTAGAGATGTTTGAATTAGCTGCCCAAGGCTAATCTAGGTTAGATTAGCACAGATAGACAATAGTCTGATAATATTTGCCCCTCTTTCTGTCTTTACTGGTTCTAAAAAATAAACACTGCATACAAAAGATAGTTAAAGCTCTCAGTCTTTGAAGCTGTGAGTCCCCTCCCCATGCTTTTTTCTTTTATATGTTACTTATTTTCTTAATTCTCACAGCACCACTGCTTCAGGCCTGTTTTCTGGAGACTGTTTCTAACTATTGTCTGCCATACAGAGACATGGGGCCTACTGCACTACATGGTCTTCTGAGCATCTCCAGGAGTAATTCTCAAGTGAAAATCCAGGAGTAATCCCTGATCATCATCAGGTGTGAATCTCAAACAAGCAAACAAACAAACAAAAACCCCTCATCAATAATATAATATTTGGGAAATATCATGTTAACAAATAAAGACCAGAAGAAGGAAAAAAGTATAAGTTGATATTTAGTGTTTGTGGCACTTGGATATAATGTGGTATTTAGAATAAATGCAGGGGGTATTCAATAGTTAAAAGTGATGTGGCCTAGATCATTCTTGTTTCTAAAGTATTCTAAGAAGAAGGAAAGAAATAGAGTGAAGGGGGAGACAGAGATATATGAAATCACTGGTGGCAAGTGTAGAGGGGATTTAATTATATTGGTGATGTTAAGGAAGGACAGAGTTAAATAAATCACAAAATCAAGACACAGAAATCATAAGAGGCAAATTTTAGCAACCAGAATTTAAAAATGCCTGTCAAGATGGCACCTAAGAGGTGTAGGTATGGGAAGAACTCTGAGAAAATTGGTGAAGGGAGATTGACACAAGGTACGATTGGGACTGGAACATTGAATGGTTAAAATGAAACTCTGAATCACTTTTTAAATCACAACAATTTAATAAAAATTTAACAAAAGAAACTTAAAAAATAGTGAAGTTGGTCAATTTTTGTTAAAATTTAAATCC
Organism: Crocidura indochinensis; assembly: GCA_004027635.1. Taxonomy (NCBI): domain Eukaryota; kingdom Metazoa; phylum Chordata; class Mammalia; order Eulipotyphla; family Soricidae; genus Crocidura; species Crocidura indochinensis. The sequence goes on from PVKC010025324.1 coordinate 5,213, forward strand.
ATTTTCAAAAATCAGATGCATTGAATAAAAAGTAGGGGATAAAAGAGATAATAGAGGGCACGTGCACACAAACAATTTAAATTCAATTCCTGGCACCGCATATAATTAGCTAAGCACTCTAAGAGGGTTATATGAGTGAAGAGCTAGGATTAAGACCTGAGCAGTGCTGAGTGATTCCCCCAAATAAATAAAATTATAATATCTGGTTTTGTAAGATGCATTTTTGTTGTTGTTTTGTTCTTGGTCCACACCTGATGTAGTTCAGAGATTATTCCTGGTTCTATGCTTAGAAATCATTCCTAGCAGGCTTAGAGAACCATATGAAATTCTGGGGATCAAATCATTGTAGGTCATATGTAAGGCAAATGCCCTATCCACTGTACTATTTCTCTAGCCCTGTTACATTAATTTCAAAGTAGAATAAAAAGTCTTATAGCTCAAAACTATATTTATGTATTAATTAACCACTATTACACAAAACCTATTAAAATAAAGTGAGAAAATGTAGAGGTTCCTGCAGTCTGTCATAAAGAATAAAATTTGCTTTCACTTTATATTGAAATGTCTGGGACTATCCTTGAATAGGCAATACTGATTTCTGTAAAGAATAAAGCAAACCTTGGTGCTGATACTTGGAGTACAAAAGGATCAAAAAAGAACAGCTGTAGTACAAATAAATACATGTGTTTAAATTTTAGTTCCTTTATTCCAGATCCTAATCAAAGTGCTACATATATTAAATCATTTCATTTTTACAAGTTGCAATTTTCAGCCCTACTTTTATGTACTCAAAATAAACAAAGCATTTTATGAAGTATTTTTCCGATACTACATACTTATGAATGTAAGTAAATGTAAATATTTATACTCATACAAATGAATGAGATAGCAATTGGTGAGTGTCAGATCAAATTCTATATCAGTGATAATTCTATATATTTAAAATTTTAAAGTATTAAAATTTAAAAGTATTCAAATTTTAATTTAAAAAGAATTAAAATTAAAGTATTAAAATTTAAAAGTACTTAAAACCTAAGTTAGATTATTGGAAATATCCTTTTTTAGAATGAGAATAATAGAAAGCTATTTCCCTGAAGAAATAGCTCAATAGTAATCAGCAACTACTAAGTTGGGAGAAGAACTTGTTTAACTCAAATCAAAATAAATAAATTAATAATATAAAACATAAAATTATTGATAATTTCTTTTACAGAGGAATCTCCTCAAAAGGAACACTTGAGGGTCCTGAAAGAAGGTGATCCTTAAGGTGGACACTTAAGGTGGTCCTGAAAGATTCCAAGGGCCATTCAGTCTTCTGGTAAAGTGAAATAAATACTCTTAGGTCTTAGAGTTCCTTAGACTAATGTCTCCTAGAACTATCAGGCCTATTCTAGTAGGAGCTACCTGGCCTGCAGCTAAGAATACTGGGTTTGTAAATGCAACTACGTAATCAAATTTTCATATTTGCATATACAAAAAAGCATGCGGTCGGAACTCTTGAACTATTTCCATGGCTTCTGATCAACAATAAACAATGCATCTTTATGTTTTACATATAAATTTTGAAATGTATGCAGATTTTTAAGACTCAGCAAATCATATGTAATAAACTCAAATATAAAAATATTATTTTAAATATGATCAAATCCTCTTTATCCATAAATAATATGATAGATATGGAAGCTTCAAAAGACCAAAATTAACTTTAAGAGATGGGGGGGCAATGGTAGTGGAAATGTTGCACTGGTGAAGGGGGTTGCTATTTTTATGACTGAAACCCAACTGCAAACATGTTTGTGATCATGGTGCTATTTAAAAATATCATTATTTAAAAAAGATACTGATGTTAGCAGCTATTATTTTAGATGACCACAGAATAATTCCTCATTATAGGAAATAATTACTTTAAGTATCATAATTAGAACTACAGTTCTAGAGATCCCAAGTAAAATTTTTTTATATATTGTCTCTACTTATTATATTTACGAATCTTTGGTGTATCTATCACATCCTATTAGCATTTTCACTATAAAGGGTTCTCATAAATTGTGAGTCTTACAACACACATATTGATTTGTTTACAGATATGGACATCAAATGTCAAAATACAGGCTCCAGCAAATGCAGAGAATGTGATTAAATAAGCACCAATAGAAAAAATAAAAGTATGCTATTGTCTTTTTCAGTCTCTACGTATTTCTTCAACTCTTTGCTGGGTGGCTGCTTTTGTCTACAAGGGCAATTGCAGATCTTTTATTTTATCAATGCTTGTATAATAACAATGTTTTCTTTTTCTATTTCTGATCCTTCTAATTTTTTGGGGGGGGTCTCACCCTGCAGTACTTAGGGGTTACTCCTGGCTCCATGCTCAAAAATTGCTCCTGGCAGGCACGGGGGACCATATGGGGCACCGGGATTACAACCGATGACCTATTGCATGAAAGGCAAACGCCTTACCTCCATGCTATCTCCCGGGCCCCATATTTTTACAAAAAATTTTAACCACATTGGGGTTTACTTGAAAAATCTAGATACTCTCCCCATTCTGAAAAAAATAATGAAACTATAAAATCTTCTACCATTTCAATAACATATGCACAGGCTCCAAGAAATACGAAATGGGAAAGAAATATACACAATGAATAATTTTCTATTAAGCATTACAAGGGAATTCTTTACAATGAAGACTAAAAAATGTTGAGATGCTGACCTTCCTGAAAAAGTTCTTTTAATTATGTTTTAGATCACAAAATCTTTCATACTGAAAGTGTATCAGAGATAAAATATCTCATTGGAAAGATAAAATGTTTAAGCCTCTAGAAATAAAATCTTATCAAACATCAAATTCTGTCTCATATCATATATTCAATTCTTGCTCTCTTTATTCTTGGATGTTTTACATTTTGCTTCTAAAGAAAATGTTCAAAGCAAATATATGACTACTATATATTTTAGTTTCAAATAATAAGATAAAAACATTCACAACCGAATAAATAAAAAATAGTCATTCTTATGTAGGTATCTGAATTAAAACCCTTATTTGGTTGCTGACTCTATCAACATAACTAACATATACAAATATTATTGAAATCAAATATTTAAGAAAAAATCATTTTAATCTTTTTATCATTCTGGCTCTCTCAGTGCCTAGGAAAATTTATAATCAATTTTAGGTCTTTGATGTTTGTAATTACTGTGGAAACTCCAAGGATTTTCCTATCATTGAAAACAAAGCTTATAATGTGTGATTCATACATAAGAATTTAATAATTAACACAAAAATAGATTAAAAAATTATGGATAATGATAGGAGCAATGGTACTTGCCTTGCCCAACGCTGACCTGGATTCTAGCTCTAGCATCCAATATGGTCAGTTACTGAAATTTCACCAGGAATGATTCCTAAGCACAGAGTTGGAACTAAGCTTTGAGCATAGCAGGGTGTGAATAAAAAAAGATAAAAGTAATTTCCTTTTGAACTTTTAAAATTATCTAAATGAATACATAATAAATTCTAAATTGGCATAACATTTTAATTAGCAACCATGGCATAACATAAGTAACACATTTTGAATCATCAGTCCTTCAGAGAGTAGACAAGAAGCTCAAAACAATTTTTTTCTCCTTTCTTTTTTTTAGTTTATTTTTCTTATTACTATTTTATTTTTCTCTTATCTAGTTTTTGTCGACCTCCTTATTTTGGTGTAGATATATAAGTAGTAGTCCACTATTTTACTTATATATTTTTTCTTTCTTCTTTGCTCTTTGATTTTTTGCGCTCTGTCATGTTTCTTATCTCAAGACCATGGCAATTATGTGGTGCATATTTTTATCGCTGCAGTACACACTGGATGTCTTATTTGATATGTCTTTGTAAAATGTTGTGGTGTTTCACCTTTTCTTTTCCCCTTCTTGAGAGCCAAGGATGAGAGCTGCTAGAAGGACTCTGCCCATTGTAGGCATAGTTAATTTTTACCCCATTCTATTACTGTACTCTTCCCCAAACAAAACCACAAAACTCGAACTATCTAATCCTGCCTCCCAATTAGAGGGAGAAGCAATGGAGACACCAAGCCCAATCAGATATAAGATCACTAAGTAATAAACCAGAAACAGAGGGGGTCACTCAATCTAGAAGACCCCAGGGAGAGGGTGGAGAATATGGGAGGCAGAATGGGAATGGAGGTGGAGGGAGGACAACTCGGTGATGGGAATTCCCCTGATTCAATGTTTATATTATATGTAACTGGAATATTACTGTGAACGACATGTAAACCACTATGATTAAAATAAAAAAAAATAAATAAAAAAAGATGTGGAATCAATTGAATTCTGTATTGAACTCAGATCAAGCTTTTGATTCTACTGAGTTCATATTATTTTTCAAACTCACATGTATTATGCGTATACTATGTAATGTCACTTTCCAGATAAATGTTTACTATGCAGAAAGTAATTATAGAATCATTAATATAAAATTATTTATTCTAATTATATGCATCTTATCTTAGAGCTTTGAATTTAAACATGAACTATGATGAAGAGTGACCTAGAAAAATCAATGACACATTTATTTTAAGGCATGAGTTTCAATGTAATTCTTTTGTTTGGCTGATTTTGTGCCACACCTAGAAATATTCAGGATACTGCAGGAGTATTCTGGAAATACTCCTTGTGGTATTTAGAAGAACATATGAAAAGCTGGGGATCCAACTAAGGTTAGTCATGTAAAGCAATTGTCTTACCACTGTCCGATCACACCAGCCCCCCTTGATGGCATTTTTATATACTGTAACTTAAAATGTAAAATGAGAATCTATTATGGTATTGTTTTAAAATTATGAATAATAGTAATACTTAATACATATTCAGTGATCGATGCAATAGATCAGTGGCATACTTAAATCTTGCATGTGAGATACCTGGGATGTGATTTCTAGTATTATATACATGCATACACACTATAAGTATATACATACATATATATATACTTTCTGAATTTATTTATATACAGTGATTTTATTTTTTGTTTTTTAAAGGGGGCTCTTGTGGCATGCTGAGGGTATATTTACTGCTGGGTTCAGGGTTCAGGGTGCCATATGGTGTACTAGGATATAACCTGCTCTGACACAAGCACTCTATGTACTCCACTATCTCCTCAGCATCGTAATCAGATGATTTTTTTGCTCTAAGGATTACTATTAGCCTTTCAATCTACAGACACAGGAACTGAGATTCATAAAATGTATTTTTTCTTTCTCTTGTTTTAAGTAGCAGGATTGTAAAAGATGGGAGGAAATAAAATATTGAAAAAGAGACTATTGTCAATAAAAGTTGGAATGCAATAATTAGTCTTGGATCAGTCTCTTTTGATATTCATCCATAAGGGAGTTCAGAAAATATGCAAAGCTTGAGCCAGAAATATATTATAGGAGTTAAGACATTTGTCTTACATGTAGCAGATATTTGTTTGATCCCCAATACCACATTCCTCCACATAAAATCAGGAGAGATCCCTGAAAGATCAGAGCTAAAAAGTAAACTTTATCACTTTTGGATGTAGTGCCAAAAGAGAAAGAAGTAATGAATGAAGAAGTAAGTAATGAAGACAGCATGTAAAGCAATGCATTTTGGCACATATATATGTAAAGTACCTACCTACGTATATTTTACTGTTTGTATTTATTAAGCCAATAAATCATAAAACATACTTACTAGTATATTGAAATTACATGATTTCATATTTCCTATTAGAACTTGTATTTTTATTACTTGCTTATCAACAATACATTTAAAGCATAGATTTCTTATTAATGATCTTGTTAATAAACTAATCTACATGCATGCTTCTAGGCATCTCCTAAAGAAAAGGTTCTGAGAATGCTAGCAAAGAGGAAAACAGTTTATGAATAATGCATGCATTTGTTCATTTCTATCTCCCTGCCATTTGCTTGTAATGATATGTTTTGATAGCTGTAAATAGCAGGGATTTGTGGATGAAAGATACTGCCTACCTGAAGGTATTTTACCATTTCAGAAATTTGACATGCTATTAAATAACCCCAATAGCAAAATCAGTAAATGCTGCTTAACCTTAAGCTGTGAAATGGTAATAATTACACGGTAGTTTTACCATTTGATAAACATTTTGCAAAATTAAGATTACATTAATAATTTTAGTAGTGGCATGTTTCATTGAGATACATGGATTTATCAAAAACATCAATGCAAGAGAAACATTATCTCTTAATGAAGGGCAAAGAATTTATCAAAATAAACGTGCTTGATGTTGTGAGTCTTATAAGGATTTAAATATTTTTATTTTGTAGTTTGTCTAATAGGCTTTAGAATTTGGCCGACTCCTTCCTGTTGGAAATGATAATAATGGCTATCATCATATTAAATCTAGGCAAATTGCTAGATATTTTGTAAGTATTAGCTCCATGGCTATAAAATTCATGCTGTTTCCAGCAATATATTATAGAATACTGATGATGATGATAATGGCAATAATACACTTAGTACCTTATAAAATTATAGATGATTAAAGCCTGTTCAGAGACCAGTTCTAACATGAACATATTTTAATCTATAAACAATATTTTACTTTCATGAATTATAGAATATAGCAAAATGGTGAGAAACCAAGGCATAAAAATAAAAAATTTTGTTAGGGACTGGAGAAATAGTACAGTAGATAGGGCATTTACTTTGTATTTGGAACAGCCAGATTCAGTCCCTGGAACTCCTTATCATCTCCTGAGCTCCACTAGTAGTGATTCTTCAGAAGCAATGGGTATGGCACCCAAATTAAATATTATATATTGGACAGAGATGAAGCTCAGTGTTTGTGTGCATGAAGTTTTGGATTCCCTAACATACTACAAGCAAACACACACACACACACATACACACACAGATTCACAATGTAATCTATCAATGGCTAGACTCAATCTTCTTGTTTTCATAAATCCATTTTCATAACTTGTATTTGTCATATAATCTGTAAAGCTGATCATCATAAAATTAGACATTTTTAACAGCATATAGTTGTTTAGTTTTTGTGCGACAGAATTGCCAGTATATCTTAGATAAACTCTCAATAAATCTCAAGAGTTTCTCACATGCTGGTAATGAAGGAATCAAACAGGACAGTTGTGGTAGCCCACACTGAGATATACAAAAGAAAATGCAGGAAAAATTCAGGAATATATGGAATTCAAAGATATAAACAATGATGGCCAATTTTACTCAAGAGAAGTGAGCATAGTTCAATATAATAATTTCAAAGTCCATTTCCCCTTTACTCACAGTAGCCAAAAATGAAAATCTATAGTTTTGTTAAAGGATATAACTTAATGACATTTAAAATTTTGTCAACTGAAATTAGTATCTGCTACTGTCAAGTTTTAATGTCCATGATATTCTTTATTCCACTCTGAGTCTAGAACTTGGACATATGCTAAAATGTATTTAATACTGTTGAGTAAACCAATGTATATTTTACAAGTAAAACTACAATTTACCATTATTAACTTTTTCATTCTTATTTAACTGTAAATGCAGTAAATAAAATATTTTTACTGTCTGCTCCTTTCATAAGTCTGACATTGAATTTTTTTAACAATTTGATACCACTATTGTCTACATATGAAATTCTTTGAATTATATTAGTTTGAAGTTTCTTGAATTATAGATGTATAAATTTATACAAGTAAATTTACATGTGTCATCAAATGTGAAAATTTCAAACATTTCTCATCAGTCAATATTTATCAGTGATTATTATGTTATTCTTTGAATCAGCTTTCTCTGCCTCAGTTCCTGCTTTCAGTTACTATTTTCCTAGATTCATTGATTATATTTGATATATAACTACATACAATGTGTGGAATAGATTCACTTATATATGCAAAACCACCTTTAATGTAGTTTCTTCTAATGGCTCTATCACTGCTAATCAACATGTCATTTGTGTGATGAGAATACTTAAGAACTATACTATTAGCAACTGTCAAGTTTATCATACCAATTTATTGACTATAGCAAGACTTCTAAAATCTGAAAACTTGCTCTTTTACCAATATTTCCCATTTTCTTCCTATGTTTTAGGTCTTGGAAATCACCATTATATCACAGCAACCATTTTCCTGGCTCCATGCTCAGAAATTGCTCCTGGCAGGCACGGGGGACCATATGGGGCACCGGAATTCGAACCAATGACCTTTTGCATGAAAGGCAAACACCTTACCTCCATGCTATCTCCCGGGCCCCACAGCAACCATTTTAATGTTCAGTATTATATAAACATGACATCATCGAAAAATGACAAATAAGTTTTATGTAGTCATCAAAAGGCCTACTAGCGTAACGAATTGTGAGTAAACATTTCAAACTCTTCTTGGTATTACTATTATAAAAGGGAAATATGTGATTCTGAAATACTATTAAATGTTCTAATTGACAATCAGTACTTAATTCTTTCCTGTACTCTATTCATATTTTTTCAATATACAGTATAATTGGTACTTAATAAAAATAGTACTTGCATTCATTTAACAATTGCACTCATCTCCTAGTGCACTGCTAAGAAATCTTTTTGTAATTCAAATTGATAACTCATTTTCTATTTAGTCACCTCGAAAAGAAACCATACTCTGTTTCCAGCCAATCAATATGAAACAAAAAATCATTGAGTTGTCTAACTTCTCATGGTAAATATTGGCCCAAAATTTTTTGAAAATATCAACTATATTCACTGAGATATCTGAAAACATTTTTCATCTAGAATAGACCTGATACCGTCACCAGTATAATTTTAAGAATGATCACTTTCCTCAAGAAAGAATTAATAAATACTTTTATTCCTAAATTATTTCTAAGAACTTTTAAATCATTTTTATAATTGAAATATATATGAAAATATCACATACATTCATATTTATTTTTCTTGATAAATAATAAAATGAATTTGATATGCTCTAATACTGAAATGAAGAGAACAAGAAGCAAAGTAGCTATTTTGGTACCACTCTCCCTGGCATTGTTACAATCACTCATGAATAAATAGCACATCATTGAATTTTAAAATATTTTTAAATATTCCACTATTATAATTGATGTGAATAAAAATCATAATATGTTGTTATATTCTAGTAAATCAAATTTTATATAACATATATTTATTTTTATGAATTTAGAGCATTCTTTTGTAAATATACTTTATGTATTAATTCTATTATTAAAACATTTATTTATATTTATAGTCCTGTTTAAGATCATCTTGAGAGTGTGAAAATAAGTAAGCATTTAATTTAGATCTCAAAATAAGGAGGTAAAAAGAGTACTATATGTTAGTTTTAAGAGTTTAAGTGTGATTTATAGTTAAACATTTTAATAATCAGTAATACTGATTTAGTTATCCATTTGAATAAACTAATTACAGGAACATTTTCTCTTCCAGTCTCTACTACAGTTGTACATTATCTGAAGCACTTATATCCTCTTTTTTTACTAATGAGGAATTAAATTTAAACATATTTTATAGTACTTACAGAAAGCTATTTTGCCTCATTAGTAGACAAGAGTTCATAGGCTTAGATCAGAGATAATCAGACTAATAAGAATTAAGGCACAATGAGTCAAAATATGTGACTACTAAGAGTATGTGACAACCATACTGAAAAATGGTATATAGTAGAGAGGTCAAATTAATAAAGTTACAAAATATGAATATTATGACTTATCATGAAAGCCATTCACTAGTTTTGATCATCTGGTGAATTTATACCAAACACTATCTTTTAAAATGATAATGTCCCAACATAAATTTATAGCAGCTCTTTATCTCCCTGCATTATCACCTTCTATCTGAAGGAGCCATTATCTCCTGGTGAAGGTTTAACTACCTGATCTTATGTCCTATACTTGTATTTATTGCCTTGTCTGAAAACAGAATAAGTATAGAGAAATTACATCTATGTAAAGTGGAGAATTATGAGTGATTTTGAAATTTAATTGATTTTTATACTGATAAATTGTAATTGTGGTGATAAATAAAATCATAAATAGGTATTTGGTATGCTTACATTGTATTGAGGCAATCACAATGTGAAATATTATAGAAGTTTCAGGAAAATAATTTCACATACAACAGTAATGTAGCACCCCACAAAGATCTATTACATCATAGGTAAATTTATCTTAAATAAGGCATTTATAATAAAAATTGATATTCTATCATTTACAGCTACCTTTAAAACGTCTTCTAAAATATCAGAAACATCTTTATCAGGTAGATGTCACTAGTTTTACCACTAAATAAACTAATATTCTTTAACTAGGAGATGAACATTCTGTTTCTGTTTTGTTTTGGGCTACATTAGTGCTACTTAGTCGTCCCTGGCTCTGCAGTGAGGAATTGCTCATACAGGTATGTGAGACAATATGGTCAAACCTGCGTGGGCCAAGTGTGAGGCAAATTTGTTTAGGCAAAACTTATGTATTGTTTCTTTGGTTCCAAAGAACATAAACTTTAATTCTTACATTCTTTTTACTCTTCTGTTTATCTGAAATAATTGAGCTTCAAAATTTTCTTTTTTTCATTTTTTTAATTTCTTTCTTTATATTTTATTTTAACACCTTGATTACATACATAATTTTTTGGGGCTTTCAGTCATGTAAAGAACACTACCCATCACAATTGCAACTTCCCATCACCATTGACCCAAATCTCCCTCCTCCCTACCTACCCCCGCCTGTACTCTAGACAGGCTCTCCATTTCCCTCATACATTCTCATTATTAGGACAGTTCAAAATGTAGTTATTTCTCTAACTAAACTCATCACTCTTTGTGGTGAGCTTCATGAGATGAGCTGGAACTTCCAGCTCTTTTCCTTTTATGTCTGAAAATTATTATTATTGCAAGAATGTCTTTCATTTTTCTTAAAACCCATAGATGAGTGATACCATTCTGTGTTTCTCTCTCTCTCTCAGACTTATTTCACTCAGCATGATAGATTCCATGTACATCCATGTGTAGGAAAATTTCATGACTTCATCTCTCCTGACAGCTGCATAATATTCCATTGTGTATATGTACCACAGTTTCTTTAGCCATTAGTCTGTTGAAGGGCATCTAGATTGTTTCCAGAGTCTTGCTATGGTAAATAGTGCTGCAATGAATATAGGTGTAAGGAAGGGGTTTTTGTATTGTATTTTTGTGTTCCTAGGGTATATTCCTAGGAGTGGTATAGCTGGATTGTATGGGAGCTCGATTTCCATTTTCTGGAGGAATCTCCATATCGCTTTCCATAAAGGT
>PVKC010025325.1:0-16531 GCA_004027635.1 Crocidura indochinensis
TTACCTTCTAAAATATCTTATCTCATTCATATATTCATATCTTTTATTTCTGTGAATAAAACTTCAAGGTATGTACTATTATTGGTTCTAACTTCTTTTAACTTATTAGTATATACTTTAATCACACATTTTGACATAATAAAAATAATATAATTTTCAGTTATAATTTGAGAATAAAAAGGACAAGTTTTATTTTTAGTGTGAATTTGTGAATATTAAGTCAGATTTTTTTAGTCATAAATAAGTGTAATACAATTTTAATTTCTTACATTTTGGGAGTTCATAATGATCTCATATCCAATCATCTATTCTCATTCTAGTTTGGAATGAGGTGGGCTTATGGTCACACTTAGCATGTTCAGGGATTACTTCATTCTCCCTGCTTATTATCAGAGGTCACTCTTGTCAATATTTGCAAAACATCTGGTGCTGGAGATAAAAATGCACTGGTCACTTGCAAGGCAGGCATTTGAATTCTGTACTGTTTCACTGGCCTCTGTGTTGTCATTCTTTTACAAGGTGAATATATGCATCTGTGTATACATTTTCATATACTAAAGAGAGTTTATGACGTTTTTGTTTTGTCCTTTTATTTTGATTTTATTTTGGCACACCAGGCACTGCTCAGGGGTTACTCCTGGCTCTACACTCAGAAATCTCTCCTGGCAGGCTCAGGGGACCATATAGGGTGCTGGGATTCGAACCACCAACTTTCTGCATGCAAGGCAAACACCTTACTTCCGTACTACCTCTATGGCCCCTTTGGTCATAGGGGGTATATAATATTTTGTTTAATTGTTTTGCTAGCATTTAGAATATTTACCCTCAGATTTTTACATCTCTATTATCTTTAGATATTAAATTTGGGGGGGTTCTATAAAAATCACGATAGCATTATAAAATTAGTTGCTTTTTTGGCATTCTAAAATAAATTCTAAATTTTTTTGCATTCTAAAATAAATTAGTGGCAAAAATCATATTGCCTTTTGAAAATTTAAAATATAGCCCTTGTAAAACACCTCTAAGATGTTAGATTTCTGTCATTGCTGCTTATTCTACTTTATCTCATATGTGAATTTCATGTTCATGCACTTGAAGATACCTTTCTTGTCATTGATTCTATGCCCTCTCTTTTCTTAAGGCATGTGAATGATAATTTGTTTGATATTTTTTATAATTTAGAATTTATGACACATATACTGTTCTATTTTCATTAGTTATTACTTACATATAAAACAAAATTTACACAAAAGATCATAAACTCTAATAAGTTTTCCATTTTTTTTGTGTAAAGAAGTATCCTAAAGATCTTAAAATGTCTTATACATAATGAATAATAAATTATTTGATAAGTGATCTATGAAGGATGAAGAATTGTCTTTCCTTGTCCTCTAACAAAAATCAACTCACTTGAATTACAAAAGCAGCTTGTGGTTAGTATCTATTATATTAATATGCAAATATGGTCTATAGAAATGCTTTTGTTTGCCACTTTTTTTTTTTTTTTTTTTGGGTTTTTGGGCCACACCCGGCGACGCTCAGGGGTTACTCCTGGCTATTCGCTCAGAAGTCGCTCCTGGCAGGCACGGGGGACCATATGGGAACTGGGGGATCGAACCGCGGTCCTTGTTTGCCACTTTTTAATTTTATTTTATAAATATGATTGTGGCAATTATATTTATGAAACATTATTATTTATTGAGCTCAGTGATCACATGGTATTCTACAAATGTCTTATAGTTATTTTTTATTATTTTAAATCATTTGGCTTGACATCATCAAGTAAATTATTCTGAATATTCATTAGAAATTCAGTTTAACTAATCTAGGTCTGGAACCCACAGGTATTTGACCAATCTCATTAGTGTTTAATATATTAAGTTAAGTGACATTGTGCTGAGTATAGTAATTGGAGTATAAAAGTAGTCCTACCAGAACTTCAACTTAACTGTTTTGGATAGTGTTTGAAGGTTTTATATAATTTATTATTTATTTTTCAGATTCAATATATTTGTAACAATGAATTGTTATTTTATTTTCTTTATTTCTTTATATATTTATTTATTTGGTTTGCAACCTGTAGCGCTCAGGTGTGACTTCTGGCTCTATGCTTAGAAATCGCTCCTGGCAGGCTTGAGGGACCATATGGGGTGCCGGGATTCGAACCACCATCCTGCATGGAAGGCAAACTCTCTACTGCCATGCTATCTCTCTGGCCCTGATAATTGTTATTTTCAAATGAATAATCCCAAGTATATGGCATGATAATTTGATATGAATAAAAATTTTTACTTGATTTTGATTTCCTACAATTTTCATTGTTTTCTTCTTTTTCAATTACTTTAATTCATTCATTTATTTTTTTAATAATAATATTTATTTTGACCAAAGTGGATCACATATCTTTCACAGTAGTATTTTAGGTACACATTGACATTGAATTCTTGAGTACCACTCATGGTACTTATGTTGGATCTTTATCTGCTCTCAATATGACATTTAAATGTATTTTTCTTATTATAACACAAACTCTAAGAAATACCAAATTAGTTCTTCACAGAAATTTTTGATTTTCTAGATTATAAATTTGTTTCTGATCATTTTTGGATTTCTGATTTATCAAAAATGTATTTTAAGAATTTGATCAATTCTTAATCTTAAGTGAAATACTAAATGAAATGAAATTTCATTTAATTAAGTGAAATATTTCATTAAATTAAGTGAAATCTTAAATCTTATGTGAAATATTAAACACTAAATAAATATTATTAAATGTCACATTTCTGTACACTCTTAATTTTTTCTCATGCATTTACCTATAAATTAAAAATCATTTATAATAAAGATATATGGTATTTCATGATTGGCTCTCATTTTCTAGATGATAGTTGCTTTCCCATCTAAAATTCAGTTCTTTTTTTTTTCTCTTTTGGCCACACCCTATGTTCAGAGTGTGACTTGGGGAACCAGATGGGACACTGGGGGATCAAACCAAGATTTGTCCTAGATTGGTCACTTGCAAGGCAAACATCCTACTTCTGTGCTTTGCTCTGACCCTTAAGATTCAGTTTTTAATAAAATAAAATGTTAATCTTGCTATAAACAGAAAAAACTTTTATAGTATAGTTTTGCTGGAATCATTAGCTATATTTCTTTTTTTTTTTTGCTATTTTATTCTAAGAAAGAGAATCTAAAAAAGAGTTTATAGCAATTTATTGGTAATATTAATAAAATAGAACAAAAACCTATCTGTTAGTAATAATTACTACTTTAAAATAATTTCATATTTTTAAAGTAAGTGTAAAGTTAAGATTTGTCATCGAAAATTTTTATCCTTATATGAATCAGTAGCATTTTTTATTTTATTAAACTTTTTTTATTTTATTTAAATCATTGTGAATTATAAGTCTCACAGTTGTATTTCAGGCATATAGTAAGAGTAAATTAGGGCCATTCCCACCACTAGTGTTGACCTCCCTCCACCATAGTTCCCAGCACACACCCCATACCTCACCTTTAGCTACCTGGACTACTTGTAGAAGAGGTCCATTTTTTGTTTAACTTGATATAATTTGGGCCTCTTGATTTTATTGTTGTTCTCATTGACTTGGATTAGTATGACCTTTTTATTTTTATTTTTATTTTTTTACTCATTGCTCCTGAGACCACTTGGCCTCTGAATCCCATCACTTTTTTTTTAATTTTATTTTTACTCAATTTGTAGGAAGACATAAAGATATGAGACAGACAAAATGATTTAATTTCTAAGGTTTTATGAAAAAAATGAAAGAAAGAAAGAAAATAAGAAAAAGGGGATAGATGTGGCAAGTTTTTCTTTTCCTAGGTGCAGTAAATGTTGGGCATCTTTGAAAAAAATTCCTTTGGCCTAATTACAGGGTATTTCCACTTATGATGCATACTGTCATAAAACCAACTATAGACTCCCGTCATGTTGGTTGTCCAACCCCAAGGTCTTTCTTTATGATCCCAGGAGAAGTTATGCTCAGTGGAAGTTGTCAATGTCAGTCTTCTGTAATTAGAGATCTTGTTTTTTTTCACAGATCCTAAGACAAAGCGTCTTCTGATTTCATCTCATGGTTAGGCGGTGAAGTAGGGCAACTGCCCTTAGATCAAGTTGTGGTTATTTTCTTGTCATCAGGGTGTCATATATACCCACCCTAGAGAAAGTTGGTGCGAGCATAGATTAAGGCCTCCCCTGGGAAAGTTGGAGAATCAGTAACATTTATTAACTATTATAATAAGTTTAAAAGTACAATTAATTAAGATATTATTTAATGATTCATATCATTATGAAAACAAAGACATTTACCATACTTTTTTTTCTCTGACATCTTCTATATGTGTAAGGCAACTCTTTTCTTTATTAGATGTCTTTGGAACATCATACATTATTCTTGTGAAAGACCCAACCTCAATTTTGTTTCCTGATAGCAAGAAAACTTCTTGAGAAATAATGAGGATATTAGAATTCATTCCTAAATTAACCACTCATGAAAGTTTCCACAGTTGACTTAGATCAATGTTTCTGACCTCTATCTTACCATAAATTATTTGGGCAACTTTAAAACACACAACCAACAGAAATAAAAGTATGGTTCAGGGATATGACTTAGTGACCTAGAAATCTTAGTTTTGATCCCTGTCATTGCAAACAAAACGAAATTATATAGAATTAATTAATTGGACTAAAATAAGTGAGGGGAAGAAAAGGAGGGGATAGGTCAAATAAAAGGCAGGCCTTCTGATTATAGCTTTCTTCTGATTTAGTATTTTTGGCTAATTACATCAGTATCTGTAAGTGTCCCTGGATGATCTGTAATTTTTTTGCATTTGTTTTGGGACTACATCTAGTTGTGTTCAGGTATTATACCTGACTCTTCCCTCAGGGATTACTGGTGGGCTCACAAGACCATTTAGGTTCTGGGAATCGAGTCCAAGTAGACTGCACAGATCCTTACCCACTGCACCATTTCTTCAGTCTCAATAATCTAATTTTTTAAAGTTAAGCTCTTATGCAGGTAGATGTAGAAAAAATTTTATTAAACTGTTTTATTAATTTTTGTTAAATTTTATTAAATTTTTGTTAAAATGCTTTAAAAATTAAAAATACATCTTTCATGCTAAAGAGGGAGACTTCCAACTAATACTTCTTTCCAAGACTTAAATCTCTGTAAAATCAGGATCAGATAAATTCTACATAAAAAGCAAAAATCAAAAACATTAGGGCCAGAGACATACCACAATTAAGAATCTTTCAGTCAGCTGACCCTGAAGTAAAACTAGATTGTGGTTTCTTCATAGAATGTCATGGGGAATCCAGGTTTCCATCTTATACTTTAGGGCGTTTATGTGTCTTTGTCTCTATTGGTTGAACAAAGGGAATTGAAGAATGTTCCCACATCTGTTTCCATGAGAATGATCAGAACTGTAGAAATAAGAATTTGGCATACAATATGCCTTTTATTTTATTTATTTACTTATTTTTTGACTTTGGTTTTTGGGCCACATACGGTGACGCTAAAGGGTTACTCCTGGCTATGCACTCAGAAATTGCTCCTGGCTTGGGTGACCATATGGAACTTCAAGGGATCGAACTGTGGTCCCTCCTAGGTTAACACATGCAAGGCAAGCGCCATACCACTGTGCTACTGCTCTGGCCTGCAAGATGCCTTTTAAATTGCAACATAGCCTACACTTTAATCTTCACATCTTTTATCCTTCATTCACTGCTGGTGGTAATGCCATCTAATCCAGCCTTTCTGGAAAACAATAGAGGCATCTCTCAGAAAGCTAGAAATTGAGTTCCATCTGATTCAGCAACACTACTCCAAGATACCTCAAAAATACAAAAACAGAATCCACAAATACCTTCTGCACTTTTATGTTCAGAGCAGCACAATTTACAATAACCAGAATCTGGAAACAACCCAGGTGCCTGACAACAAATGAGTGGCTGAGGAAACTGGTATTTCTACATAATGGAATATTATGCAGCTGCTATAAAAATGAAGTCATGAAGTTGCTTATATATGGATGCTTATAGAGGTTATTATGCCGAGTGAAATGAGTCAGAGGGAAAAGGATAGATATGAAATAATCTCACTCTCATTTGTGGACTATAACTAAAACAAGAGATAGTGTGGTAATAATATCCAGAGACAATAGAGAGAAGGATCAGCAGGTCCAGTCCAGGGTGGAAAACTCAACATGAAGAGTGATAAGTGAAGTTAAAGTAGAGGAGTCTACTAGGCAATGATCGTTGGAACTGATTACTTTGGACAATTATTTCGTGCTGGAAGGGGAGAAAGTGACATGCAAGGCATTCTTCCATTAACAATAGTGCAAACCACAGTGTCAGAAAGGAAAGAAGGGAGAGAAAGAGAGAGAGGAGGAGGAAATTGAATGCACTGAGGACAGAAGGGGTTTGGGATTGGGAGTGTTGGGTTGGTTTTGGGAGGATTCACTGTTGAAGGGTTGTGTACATTCTATGACTGAAACCCAACAATGAACAATTTTGTGACCATGGTGAGTAAATAAAGCAATTAAAAAAGGAATGGTTGAAATGTAATGAAAATGACCTCAAGTTTCACAGTTTATATCCAGTACAAAGAAAATTAAATAAATAACAAAATATATTTTATGCATTTTAATTATCTTATTTGGATAATAACAAACACCTGGAAAAATAGAATGACACTTTTATGTTATGATAATACAGATGCTAATGCTACATGCTTATTGAATATTGTTAAGAAAGGCCATTGGCAAGTAAAGAAACACACCCATTTTTGTATTTTCCTAATAAACAGTACTTGAAGCACTTCCTTTTTTGTAGCATCCTGTTTCCATGGATAAATATATTTATTTGGCAGTGAACCAATATATCATATTTCTGGTTTTGTTTTCTCATTGAAACACAGGCGTTGGTATGTAGGTTCAGAATCTAGTCACAGTAAAATTAAATACCCATTAAAGTTTCACATTGTCTTAAGCAGGGGGCATGTTCATAAGCCATATGGTAGGGTCTACTGAGTTAACTTCTAAGAACTTCAAGTAGCAAATGCAATCATTTTATTTAATAGCAGAATTCTATGCCTTTTCTTTTTCAAAATGATGGCTTTAGTTGGATAAATTCACATACTTTTAATATTTTATATTTGAAAGAAACAAATGGGATAAATGACCATAAACACATTAAAATGGAAAGATAAGAGAAAGTATATCATTGTTATTTTTAGACTTTTGGGTTTTTTTGTTGTTGTTTGAGGGCACTCCCAGTGATGCTCATGGGTTCCTCCTGGCTCTATATTCAAAAATCTCTCCTGGCATGCTTGGGGGATCATATGGGATGCCAGGAATCAAACCCAGGTCCATCCTGGGTTGGCCACATGCAAGGCAAACACCCTACCACTGTGCTATTGCTCCAGCTTTCAGTTTTCTTGATTGAATATTTGTATTCAATTTCTTTCTTGGTGATATTACACGCTGTCTCTGTCCTTACTGACAACTTTGCCTGTTTTTAGAGTGTTAAACATTTTTAGAATAAAGCATAATCATCCCAAGGTGATTTTGCTTTCTATTCTTAAGTATTTTATTTAAGTTCTAATTTGGGATGAAAGGTAAGCCTTCTAGAAAAGTAAATAAGAGTGGCTTCTGTTAAGTATCAATGCCTCTGCATTAAAATGGGAAAATACTATACACACAAATAAGTTCTTATGTAATAGAGATTAGAACACACAAATCTTGTAGTGCAATCGGACTTACACCCTGAATGTTGATATAATGACCTGGTACAGGCCTCAGAAGAATGGACATCCTCCATTCACCCCTGAACCAGGGAAGCTATCTATGAAACACCCAACGTTTTTTTTTATCACAACACCTGGAAGCAATCCTCTACCAGGGAAGACACTACCATGGCTCTGACATCAACCTGCTCAAAAGAGACTTCTCGTAACACTAAGAAGACTTGACAACAACAACAACAATGACCTGCTTACAGAGCAGGGTTCTCTGCATTGCCCTTTATTTGTGAGGTGAAAGGAGAGGACCCTCTGCACCATCCTGACTGCAATATAGGATATGCAGATTCCAGGATCTTTAATTCAGAGACAAGATACCAACAACAGAGACTTGTGAAAAATAAAAGTGTATTGGCACTACAGACAATGACCTGGTTTGGACAAACTAGGTTGGCTGGTGCCTAGAGTTGATCTTATGCCAAGATACTTCAGGGGTAGGGTCTCCTTGTATTTAGGCCAAGGCCTTTTCTTTTCATGTCCCTCATATTTTGGTGGGCCTATGCAAACTATAATTATCACTCTAACACCATTTTTACTGTGCTTCTTTGACTCTAATCCTTAAGAAAAACAACCCACTTAAACTTTTGAGGTTAACTTAAACTAATATGCATGTGCATGGAAATGTCAAAAAATACTTTGCCCTCAATGTTTAAGGAGTTACATAAATTTTATGTCTTTAGATTGCTTTGTGTGCTGCTAAGAAATATTATGTACTACAATCTGGGGACTTGAGGGACAAAATAATCATACATGGGTTCTGTTTTATTTTTCTTAATGTTCTTTGGCTGAAAGTTCAAAGTTAAAATATCAGCAATGGGACTACTGAGAATTCTGTTTATGGGTGATTGTCCTTCCACTGAACTTTACCTTGTCCTCTTTCTTTGCATCTCTGTTCTCATAATTAAAAATAAAAAATTAATAAAAAAAGTATCAATGCCTCTGGCTTTCACTTAAATGACAAGTTCATATTTTAAGTTCACAGAGCTTCATAAAATGTATGGTCATCTAGAATTTATAATACACATCTTATATAAAGTCTATTTTTAAGTATTATACTATTTTGTAATATGTAAGTAACAGAGTTCAAAATAAATATTCAAAATGAGCCTAGTCTGAAGGAATGATGCACACCAACTCTGTTTTAAAAGAAACAGTATTTATTAAGAAATTATATGCTGAAGTCTCCTAAAGTCTGTGAAGATGATTTCTTCCATTTCCACTGCACAAGATGAGATGTAAGGGCATCTGGGAAATATTTGCAATACTGAGTGATGAAGAATGTCTTTTAATAAGAGATAAAATGAAACTTTTGGACCCAAAACCAGATCTTTTACTTGTAAATACAATTCTCCCTTATATTGAGAATAAGATCTTTCCATGGGCATTCATGCCCAGACGACAGATTTAGGTAATTTAGTCATCTCAGTACAATAGAGCAGAAAATGCTCAATTCAATTTCATGTCAAAACATGTTCTTTAACTACTAAATCACATCTTAAATATTTATATACTTTTTAATAAAAGTGGTGCCAAGCAGAGGGCAGAAATATAATATTTTTCAAGTATTTTATTCTTATAATTTGGAATACTTTAAACTATAAATTAAAAATAACTTATAAAAACTAGCATATGATATATATATTCTTAAATGACATTGTCGGAAATAAGGCCTAGACAGTCGCAACATCACTTGACTTAATAATATATGATCAACAGTACAACATGCTAATCATAAAAATAGCTTTTACAAATATACATTTGTATAGAGTGTCTTCCTTACCATTTGTAAATGTCTTACATTTTAAGACTTTTGTCTTAAATGAAAATCCCAACAGAAATAGCAAGGGGAAAACAGGTTACAATCTAACACATTAAAAACCTGACAGTCATACAGCTTAGAACATAGAAGAAATGAAATTTCTAAACTTGAACAATCCTGTCCAATTAACTTATTTGGGATTTGATAGAAATCCAACTGAAGATGCTGCTGTCCAGTAAGAAACGCCTGTCACATTTCTGAGGGTGGTCACAATTTCTTTTTTCTTCATTCAGTACTTCGGATCACTTTATCTGTAGAAACTGAGAAAAAAAAGGAAAATAAAATAAAAATATAAGGAGTTGGGATTCATTCCTGGAAAACTATTTATAATTTAGGTTTAGGGCCAATTCAGGAAATAAAGTAGTAAATAAAGTAAGGAAGAAAAAATATTTATGACAAATACTTTTGAGAAATTAAATTTCCTAGATCTCTTGATAGAGGCAGTATCAGTTATCTACATTGATAGCAGGTGATGATCTAAAAAAATTGCAGTTAACTAATATAATCAAATATTTATGTTCACATACAACAATGAATTATGCACTGCATGCCATAAACTCCTGTTACAGACCTCATTCATTGAGTATGATATTGTAATTTTTTTTAAAATTTCAGGCAGTTTACCTTAATGCTCATGATTTCAGTTTGCTTTTAGGAAAGGAACCTGAATGTTAAAAACCCTCTATATGATACATCATGTGTAGACTCTTCTTACAACGCTCATGACCATATTGTTTAGTATTATAGACTCAAAAATTATGATTATTTTTAAGAATGCTCTATACACAATCTAAACCAGGAACTTCAGTAAAATTTACCCACACCAATCATGATTGGCCTAGAAAATGGAAAACCTTTACATCTGACTTGCTGGCTTTATATTTTTTAAGCATTCTGACTCATTGAACCTGGGTCAGTTTTTCAACTGTAACCCATGGATTGATCTTTAATGTCTATGTGTGTGCATGTTTTGGCCACCGCAATGCTTGTCTAATATCCGTCTATATAATACATAATGTCTGTCTATGTCTCCCCCATTATATATAACCTCTCTTTAACCCCCCATGCTTACCACTTACAAATTCTTTGCTAGCCCTTCACTCTCTCATCCCGATCTGATATTCCTCCCTATTTAACCCATTTTATCCTCAGTTCTTAAATCCTCAAGAACCAGAATGTTCTCCAGACCCCATACAGCTGTCAACCAGCTCCCAAAGTGAGGTCATATTTCCAATCATCCTTACTTTAGCCCAATATGAAGCTGCCACCACCGCTGCTGCTGATTTGCTCTTGAGTACCCCTATTGCCCAACTCTCTTTCGCTGTGGACTGTTGTTCGCTACCAGATTTGGTTTTGGAGAAGCCCCCAGCTTGAGGACATTTCCTGATATGTGACTGCTAGGAGCTATTTTTCAGACTCTACAAGACCATGTCGCAGGCTGAAGCTGTGCTCTAAATTTTATTCCCCACTCCCAGACTATTTCAAAAGACTTAATGGGATATGTATATCTCCTTCAAATATTTTTTAGATATATTTTCTTAATAGGTATAATTCTTATTGTCTATTTCCTTATGTAGTCGCAGTTTTCTCCATTCCTTTTATTGGATCTATTTAGTAGATAATTCTAGTAGATAAGTTTCTGTTGGGTTCCAAGTTCATGTTAGAACCAGGTTATCAGGATTGTTTAACTTGTTATTTTTTTACCCCCATATGCATCAGTTATATCACATGGCATTGTTTCTTTTTGCATAGCACATTAAAATGGGGGAAATATTACATGTGGCAACACGTTTTTATCTAAAAGGGACAGAAACACATAAATTTTACATTGCAGTGGAGCCTTAAACCTTGAACATTTGTCATTGTTACATGGCCTAGGAAGATCAGACATTGGCCATTCACACCTGAACCTTGGATTCCATCTATGGAACTAGCATAGTTGTCTACACCAGCACCAGGAATTGGACTTCCAACAGTAAAGACTCTAATGCTGCCCTGGCATTGACTTGATCCATACTGGATTCATATGAAACCTTAACATTTGGTAACAGCAATAACTTGCTTTCAGGGCAGGGTTCCCTGCATTACCACTTAGTGGTGGCATGAAATGAGAAGATGCTCCATGTCTCATCTTGACTGACAAAGGGTCTGTTCAAAAACCAGGGTCTCTGACTACAGAAACCTGACTGCAACAACTGTAATTGTGAAGAACTTTTACTGGGACCACAAAGAAAGACTTTGGGGCTATAGAGCTTAGTATGCCTGGAGCCTGTACTTAGTCTTATGGCAGGATGCTTCATGGAGGGGTTTCCCTGTTTTTAGGCCCGAGGTTTTTTCTTTCTGTTTTCCCCATCTTTTGCTGTGCTGATGCAAATACAAAACCAAAAACTGTTACACACACCTTATTTTTATTTTCATTTTTATTTTTTGTCTTTTAAATAGGGTGTCACATCTTTTTTCACAGAACCTTAGGTCACTAATTACTTTGTTTTACCTCATATCCCCATGTTTTTTCTATAAAACTAAGAGTAAAGGGATAAAGAAAGGTTGGGTACCAACCAGGGCCTAAGTGGTCTCGGATGCATTGAAGGGAAAAAAAAATGAGGACAGAACTAAATATCCAAGTGAAAGTCAACCATAATGAAATCAGGGGACCTAAATTTAAACAATCTAAACTTAAGGGGCCACTTTTGTGCTGGCAGGTCAGGGGCAAAGAATGGTGGTATAGGATACACTGTGTCCATTAGTGGAGGGATGATGACTTTGGTGGTGGTAATGACCCTGACTCATATATAAGAAATTCAACTATGCAGGACTCTGTAGATCACAATTGTTTCAATAAAATAAAATTTAAAAAATTGCAGTTAATTTACTTCTTGAGATGGATTATGACTCAGCATTCCAATTTCATGTTTTAAAATGTGCAATAATATTGGGCACTGAATATGTGAATTTGCAACGGTTTTTGAGTCAGTCACAAAGAGGAAAAGTATCCTTCCTTTTGCTTGTAGAAAGGTCTGTGAGCCCAATTATATGTATTTTTGTTCACCTCTTTTGAAAATATAGCACCAACCCTTCTTATTCTTAACTGACCAAAACCTCCAATTTTCTTCTACTTTTTGTTTTGTTTTGTTTTTGGATTAGCATCCAGCGGTGCTCAGAGTATACTCCTGATTCCGCACTCAGGAATTATCAAATCCAGTGCTCAGGGATCCTTATGGAATTTTGAGGATTGAGACTGGTTGATCTCATGCAAGGCAAACACCTCACCAACTGTTTTATATCTCTGACCCTAGAAATCATTTCATTTGCTTAACACAAATCGTATGTTTGTGCAAAATATCAGAAAATCTAATAAAACATTTTTTCATAATTAAATTACACATTTAATTTATACTCCTAGAATTATTTCATTATTAGAAATATTTGTTAGATGAATGAAGTATTTTCAACCATCATGTAAATATTTTAAAATTTTAATTTCATTATAATGGTTGAATGTATTTAATCAATTTAACTGGGGCTATTATTTTCTCAAGTATTAGGAGTATATAGGAGTATTTTGTTCAACTTTCCATATTTCTAAACATAATACTAAAATGATAAATGCCAGACAATTTTAATTTTAATCTTTTCATAAATCATTCAACTAAATATAAATAAAAATAACTCAATGATTTTTCCTCAAGTCAAAACAGTAAAAGCAAATCTTTAGAAAATAAATTTTCAGAGGTAAGCTCAAACTATATAGAGATATTTTCTCACCTTCCCCTCACAATCTCTTGGTTTTTCCCTATATTCTTTAGTATGTATATAATATACTTACTAATTCTACATACAATAATTATACTTTTTAATTCTATAATAGTAATATAACCTATCTGTATATTTGCTAGATATAAATGGACTATTTAATTACTGTGACTTAAACTGATATCTTCATACATGGGACTTAAGCATTCTATGACAAAGATACATTACTGATTCAATATATATATTATGTATTAAATAAATAATATATTATTAAGTTATGCTCTCTATGCACTTCCAAGCTATGTTCATGTGTATAAGAAGACTGATTCCATTAGTCTTTATAATAAAAATTTCAGCTTAATATATAAAACTTATGGTATAGAAGGATGGTATTAAAAGCTATTTATTTTCCCTGTAAAGAATTTTTTGCATATTTCCTACAGGCACATACCCAAATATCCAAGTTCAATTCAAAACTATCTCAATGAATACATTTAGTTTTAATGTATAGAATAATACTGGCATGTAAATACAGAACATTGCAACTCTATGACTTTGACTGAAAACATTCTAAGCAAAACATTAATAACCAACATTTCTAGTTGGATTATGTATTGGAAGGTATCATACTTAGGTACTCACACTTGTGGCATGAGCTTTTTAGCAGTTGAGCTATTTTCTGTCTTTACAATATGCATTATTGCAATTACACTCTTATCTCTGAGGTGGTGCTCTGATTGTGAACTGAAGATACTTAAAGTGTATTTTTAGGCAACAGATATAAATAAACTTTGCTAATTTTTAGATTAAATACTGGCAGATCAGATTCATTTAATTTATTCTTATACTCAAAAAGTCCTGATTTTTAGTCAGTAGTCATCAATTTGTATTAATGAAGAACAATGTAATTTTTTGTATTCCTATTGCCATATACCTTACCCCTAGAATTAATTATCCTATATCTTTAAATACTTTTCTTCCTTATTATGAAAACATAAAATAGCTATCTTGGAAGGAAGAAAAGTAGGCTTGAAATATTATTCAAAGTCTTCATTCATTTCCATAAAGCTTCAATGCATTTACTTGTCACTAGCATGAAACAATACCCTCGTTAACTTCACATTGTGAAGTCAGTGTCATTAGCCACATGGAGTCAAGTATGAATGTAATTCTTCTTATCTAAAAACAATGGCACAATATTTCCATCCAGTTTCCACCAAGCTTGTAGTCTGAATAAAGGCTATTTGCTTCTAATGGCATGGGAGGAAAGGACAACTATGACATGTTCAGTACATTTTTCTCAAGAATGACAGTCACTTTTAGAGATGATTGGTTGAGTATAATGTAAAACTAATTGTGCTTTCCTATTTTTGAATAGTGGGTAATTTATCTACTGGCTGTATGGGAGCTAGGATGCTTTTCAAACAAATTCTGTTGCTGATGAATGCCTTTTCAACTCTCCATCACTCCCTTTTCTGAAAAGCAGCAGTCAATTAGATGGGCCTGAATTATATTGAATCAAGCAATTTAGCTCGATTAGACAAAGATGGGAATGACAGCACTAATCTACAGGGAAAGTACATCTAATTTTAAACCTTATGCATTAATTTATTTGAAATAAAGTGGGTTCAACATTATGTGGAAAAAGCACAAAATATACTTTTAAAAAGAAGTCTTGTTACTAATATCAGAAATTATTTTAATATTCTTATATTTAATAAGTATTTAAATATATGTAAATTTATGGTATATGTGTACTATGTTTTAGTACACGTATATCAAAGGAAAATAAATGATATACGTGTGTAATACAGGGTACATAGTATTTTAGAAAATAAAACTTATAATAGAAATTATTTATATTTGTTGTCACTGCTGGTCAAGTTTTAAGTGCATTTTCATGCATTTGCTTTTTATGAACAACATAAATATTCTTCTAAATTTCATATTACATCTGACAATTTAATTCACATTTCTAAGCATTGTATTTACTGGCATCTACTGTTCACTTTAAATTTTAAATTAAATTTTGCATTTTATTAAAAGATCTGGAGGTGCAAACTTCACTATATTTTTTGACTAAAAGTATTACATTACTCAGTCAAAGTGATAGTACAGTGGGTTATGTGCTTGTTTTCCATGCAGCTGACCTAAGCTAGATTGTTGGCACCGAGTAAGTTTACATGCACCCCAAGTGGAGAGATCCCCAAGTTCAGAGCCTGGAGTAAGCCCTGCACATAGCATGGTAAGGTTCACTACCCATCCCTCTAAAAACATATGATTTTAATATCTACTGGAATGGTTATAAATGAAGGAAACAGCTCAATTATGAATTTTTTTTTTGTTTGTTGCTCAAATCTGCTGTGCTCAGAGTTTATTCTTGACTATGCACTCAAGAATCAGTCCTGGCAGTGCACAGCAAATCATATGGGATGCCTTGAACTCAGGTTAGTTTCATACAGGGAAAATTCACTTATGTATCTACTGTACTATCTCTCAGAAATAGGTCCTGGCAGACTTGGGGGGTCATATGGGATGCCGGGATTCCAACCACCATCCTGCTACATGCAATACCTCCACGCTATCTCTCTGGCCCTCAATTAAGTAATTCTTGAAGACCAAAAAGTCTACAATCCTGAGTTAACTGTACTTATTCAGATAGTTGAGAAGTTAAAAACAAAGGAGAATATAGTAACCTACCAGAAACAGGGGAATATAATAACTTAGGCTGTCTTTTGATATCTGAACTCTATAAACTCAAGGTAAATCCACTTCCAGGTCGGCTCCAGAGGCTGGCTTAAGGGTGGGGCTGAATCTCCCTTCCTTGGGCCTGGGAGAGACGCACACTCTCCCTTCCTGGGGTCGGGACTCTCGGCCGACTCGGGCCTGGGCCTGTGGCAGACCTCCGTATGTGCCGGGGCCCTCTTAGCCCGCTCAGGGTAGGTGGGTAGGGACTGGGTTCCCCTGTCCTCCTCTTCCCTTTCCTCCGGGTCTCCTGGTGGGATCCTTGGAGGAGCTTATGGGGCACCCATAAGGAAGCCAGGATACACCCGCCCACACCCTGCGCCCTGCCCATTCAAGAGCTACGGGAAGGGCAGGGAAAACTTGGGACCCCAAATAAGAGGGGACACCCCCC